>PYAF01000705.1:79505-97367 GCA_007407185.1 Glycine tomentella | reverse complement strand
TTCAATTTTTATTTTTACTTTTAAAATGGGAGAGAAAAATAAAGGGACAGAGCTATATATATGCGGGAAATATTTTATTTATGTTATTATCTTTATTCTATTAGTTATTTTTATATAATCAGATTTTACTTTTTTTTTTTTTAAATACTGTTGGTGTTGTGTCATCGAACAGATTCTCCTTTACTTCAGAAAAGCTTTGTTAGCAATTCTATGTGCTTTCATTATTAGAGCATTGCTTTTATTGTTGATAAGGTCATTGGTAGGGTAAAAATGGAGGGATGAATCAATCCTAATCCACATTCTAATGGATTGGATCAAAATAATCTATTAATTCATTTTAATCTATTAAAAAAAATTATTAATCAGAATGGATTCGATCTATTTGACTAAAAATTTCATTCGATTCATCCGTGAATATTTTTTAACATGGATAGGTATTCATCCAATCCATAAACAAAAATAATAATTTTAAACTTAATAATTTTTAGTTTGAAAATAATGTATTTAAAAAATTCACAATAATTTTTAAAATAATAATAGTCCCAAATACGTCGATCGAGGTTGTTTTATACCGATCTTGATCGAGGTTAATTTTTGATAGACATTGATTGAGATTATATTTTGACTAACATCATTGATGTTTTTTAGCTAACATTGACCGAGTTTATTTATTGGTCATGTCGGTTGATGATATATTTCTTTTGACATTAGCCAAACTTTTTTTTAGTGATGTCGTCTAGGTTTTTTTGCCTACATTGTTCATGAGTATTTTTTTTTTGTTGGCATTGACTAGGGTTTTATCGATTGACATTGGTTGGGGCTATTTTTTTACCAACATCGATCGGGGTTTTTCTCGATCAACGTCAGTTGAGGCTATTTTTGGTAGATGTTGGCTAGGATTTTTTGTTGATTTTGACAAGGGTTTTTAGGCCGATGCGAGTTAGGGTTTTTTGGCTGACGTCGTTTGGGGCATTTTCAGTCGACATCGGTCAATGCTATTTTTCAACTGATGTTGGCTAGCATTTTTCTATCGATAGTCAATTTGAGCAATTTTTTGGCTAGGGTTTTTTTTTGGACAGCGTTGGTCGGTGATATTTTTCAACAAACATAGTAAAAAAATAGCCTTAGTCGATGTTGATCGAAAAAACCTAACCGATGTCAGGAAAGAAAAGGCCATGGTTGATATCAACCAAAAACCTTAGCCGACATCGGCTAAAAAATAGTCTTAACTGACGTCGACCAAAAAAATCCTAGCCGACATTGGCCAAAAAATAGCCTTGGTAGACATAAATCAAAAAAACCCTAACTGACGTTGACCGAAAAATAGTCTTGATTGATGTTGGCCTAAAAACATCATCAAGTGACGTCCTCCAAGAAAATCCTAGTTGACGTTGGTCAAAAATGACCAAATTCGGTCGAAATAATCCTACTTAACATTGTCCAAAAAATCGCATCGATCAACGTCAGCAAAAAAATATCATCAACCAATGTAGATCGAAAAAAATTGGATGACATTGGCCAAAAAATAACTCTAACCAAAGTCAACCAAAAAAACCCTAGTCGGTATCATTCAAAAAATAGCATCGGACGACGTCGTCTGAAAATCATCATCAATCGACATCAACCAGCCAAAAAATATTATCGACCAACATCAACCAAAAAAGTCAAGCCGATGTCTGCAAAAGAATAGTGTCGAATGATGACAAAAAAAAAAATCATGGTCAATATTGGTAAAAAATTGCCCACAATTTTTTTTATTAAGTTGGATCAATTTTAATTCATTAACTATTGATGAAAAGATCCATTAGATTTAAAAAATAGCAAATGCATCATTAATCATCCACAAAATAAAATGAATAGATTGAATGAATTTTTTTTTAGATGGATGATATATAAATAGATTCATTTGCTACCCTTATTTACCCTTATTGGTAACCTTAACCCCTGATTCGCATGCACCAACGGGTTGGCGACAAAGAAGTGTACAAAAAAGAAAAACTTATTTTCTTCCAGCCAACCATAAATGGACAACCTGAATCATAACTACAATATACATGCATGAGTCACGATTCATGATCCATCCAATATTTTTCCATTTTACAATAAAATTTAATTAAAAATTATTTTTTTTTATCAAGAATCAAATTCAAATATTACCTAAATTATTCAATCTTAACTTCAATACATTAACCATTTATATTAAATCACTTAATTACTCAACCAATATCTCTATTTTCTATACAACTTTTTTAAATGTATTAGTAACTTCTACGCGTTCACATTGTACACATTAGATCCAAAGTTTAATTTGGATAAAATTTTCAAAATATATACGAAATATGTAAAATAAACTATTTTTTTTATAAATTTAGTTAATTTATTTTATCTTAAAATATCAATAACTTTTTTTTTTCAAAATTAAGTACACAACCTAATTTTAAGTTCTCCTAAAAAACTTAATTTTAAGTAATAGAAAAAAAATGATTCATTTTTTTTTCAATTTTGTCAAGTGTTTGTAAAAAAATTGACTGAAATCGAACCTTTAAGTTTTTTTTTTTTTTTTAAATGGAGAAACCAACAAGAGCCAAACTACAAACAACAAACTACATGTGAGTTCAATTTAATCTCAATATTTATGTAGTTTTTTTAACAGTGTAATACCGTCATATATGAAGTTATGAAAAGATTTTACTATTACATACTTTTATCTGTATTTAAATTTCAAAATTATTATTTAATAAGTCTAATTTTTAAATTAGTTGAAATTTAAAAGTAACTTTGGCGTGTTGAGAATTTTAGACTAACAAATAATAATGTAAAAGCAATAGATTTTTTTTATGTTAGCATTATATTAAATTTAAGCTCATTTAAAAAAAAGATTAAATTTAACTAAGCAATTTGTGTATTGAATTTTAATTTAATGTTTTTGCATAAATAATGAAAGAGGTATTTAATAAAGAATAATTTAGGAAAGTATATTAAATGCTTCTTAGTCAATGCTTTTAATAAAACACCCATAAACAAGATCCTTCACATAATTATTGTAGTAGACATTTAAGAACAGATGGAAATAAGTGTTTTATGTTATCAACTATATTAATCTTATTTGTTTCCAACATGATTTCTTCTATCCAAGGATACTAGAATACTAGTTAGTAGTTATTGTCCAACATAGTTCAAAGTTGAATTCATATTTGGGATTCAGATCCCCTCCTGCCTCTCCAGCCAAAAAAAAATGAAAACAGGAGCTAAAAAAACAAAAATAAAACAGATGAAAGATAAATTAAGAGAAAGTAGAGAGATAGAGGGGCTAGAGGGAGCTGGAGAGAATGATCTGTTGGAGAGGATCCAAGTCCCATTTATTGGGTCTATAATTGGCCAGTAGCAAAGGAAACATATTCCGGCAAGGCTTTTGCTATTTTCACTCCCCCTTGTTACATGTGGTGCATTTGGTGGCAATAGGGGGGGGGGGGGGCTCCCGAAAAGGGATATTTCCCATTGGACCACATGCATTTGTGTGGCCTAGAGAAGATAGAATTATCTCAATTGTCTAAAAATTTCTGGGCACCAGCATGAAAAATGCAGGCACTTCTAATAAATAAAAAAACCTACAATGTCGCATAGAGAAGAACTTGATGGCGAAGCAAGCCCTTTGAACTTGGTTTTAAGGAAAGTAATGTACAAACCTCTGGAGGTAAAATTACTGACATGTTTGATGATCAAGACCAATAAACCCCAAAATTAAGAATGTATATTGATTTTGAGGTTGAGTTTTGGTGATGCCATTTTTTCCACATTGGTAGCGCCATCCCCTTCTTCATCGTGAGTTGCTTCCTGGTGTAGTTTTCTTTCATCAAATAAGGGCAGTGTATTTTATGGGGATATTTTAGAGAAAACAAATCTAAAAGGTAGTGCAATAGCATTAGGCTCCGGCTATCTATCTTTCTTTCCTTTTTATGGTGGGCTTTTCTTTTCTCCATATTTTGGGCTTTTCAAACACGCGGACTACCTTGAAACACTAAAACAAAAGCCTTTAAGATTAAGAGCAGGGGTGTCATTGTATGCAACAAATCGCATATTGTCCGGTTTCAAGATTGATGAGAAATATTTTTGTTAAATTGATAATGATATACCCTATTCCTCTCCTTCTTCCCTACCTTCAAAATGGATTAACTAGTAGAATAAATCTTTAGAAGCGTAACCGACAAAGCACATTACACTTGGGTCTTGTTTAAATAAATTTTTCAATAAACATTTATAGAAGAAGAAGAAGAAGAAAATAAAAGCTTATCCCATAAGCTAAAATTAAATTATACATAAGTTAATTTTAAATATTTCATTTTTCTTCTCCCATCAGTATTTATAGAGAAATTGATCTAAATATGACCTTAGTAGAAAGTTAGGATAATAAAGTAAGCTATGTAGGGTTTCAATTCTTAATTGTGGGTAGCTTTGTTAGCAATCAATTCATTCTGTTGTATAATTTCTCTTGTCGGTATTTGATTTTGATTTTTTTTTTCTATCACCCTATGTTTTGTTGCAAAATCAATAAGTTAAGCAGTATAGCTTGGATTTAGCTAAAGAAAAAGTTTAGTTTTGGAAGCAAAATAGGCTAGCTATATTTAGAGAAGGTGGCTCATCAAGGATTTTGGAGATGCAGAATGAAAGATTTATAGTCCGGACATTTCCATGAGTGAGTAAATCACTGGCATTCTCGTGCCTTTTATTTAAGTGGCACTCTGATACACTTTTCTTACGAAAAATCTTAGCTACGTAATTTTATGACTTATTTCTTAATTAAAATTTGCCTCGGTTGAATATTAGCTTTCATATAATTCATTCAAGATTTTGAAAGAATTGTTTGTATCGATAAATTCTACAGTATTCATTTAGAAATTAGAAGTGATTCACAAAATTTCAACTATATTCTTATGTACTACTTCAGTTCCTCTTCCAGATGATAAAAAATGAGTTGTTTCCATAAAATGAATACATAAATCCCTTAGCTCGATAGAGAGAAGAAAAATGTTAGGAACAAGTGTCACGAGGTATTTGTGAATTGGATTTTTCCCTCTGTTTGTGTATGTAACCTATTAATTAAGAAAATAAAGAAGACTTGGAACCCAATCTATATGGGTCCAACATTAAAATTTAAAGCTAAGTATGAACTGCCAGTGTTGGCACAAGGGGCAGGAGGACACATGACAATCCGTCGCTGCATTAATTTAAAAGGCTTTTCTATTTCTATAATTTGGACCGTCAAGTGCATTAAATAGATGAATTATACTTTCTAACCTCATCATATTTCTAATATATTCAACATATTTTTTTTTATTTTTAATTTTATTATCTTACAGTTTGTCAACTCATCGTATGACTCATACGGATTGACAATCTATATGACTCATACAAGTCAGTAATTCGTAAAAATCATATGAATTGTTAATCCATATAAATTATGGGAATCGATAATCCGTAAGAAATTAGATAATATATATTCATATAAAACTTACGAATTAAAAAAAAAGACAAAATCAATATTAAATTGTAATGCTGAATACATTGAAAAAATTCCTAAATAAATTGACCCAAAATAGTGTACCTTTGGACTAATGAAAACGAAACTCTCAATCCCTGCAGACTGCACAGGAAGATTGTCTGATTTGTGTTTTCTTACCGGATTGAATTCGAAGGTAGGACTTTATTTTATGGTTTAAAAATCTCGAAAAATGTAAATAGTCACACATTACACATTACGATACACATGTTGTCTCTGTAAAATACTAAGAAATAGTGTTTTGTTTTGACCAGAAACAGGGGACAGGTAAAGGGAGAAACCCGTAGTCTCATACCATGTAGTATGTGATTATTGATTAATATTGGTTAACTAAATGGCTTGGGAAATGGAAAAGAATCTATTAAGCCATGTTTGGAAATAATGTAAAAAAATATATTTGAGACAAAAATAATTTTATACAAGGATTAAGATCTTTATTTTTTTTATTAGTTGAATTTATATCGAAACACGTACATAATATTTTTAATTTTAATTCAAACATATATTTAGTCACAACCACCACATATTATCAAGAGTAAATTATTCAAGTCTCTCCTAAGTTAGATAAAATTATAAAAGTCTTCCTACTTTGATCCCCTTCTATTAATTTCTTAAGTGCTGAAAATAATAAAATTTTAAAGTTATTTTATCTTTGTGTTATTTTTGTTATACCCTTCTCATTTAACCCCATTATTTCGTTCAAGCTTCCCAGTAAAATCCACGATGCCAAGTACAAGAGAGATCAATTGAGTCATCCAACAAAAAAAGTCATTTTTATCAAAGAATGATTGAAGATTACTTAACTTTTTGGTCGACTTCATAATTTTACTCATAATTTTAGGTAAGATTGAAGATTGAAGATTTCTTACATATTTTTTTTAATGATATATCTTATTTTGAGATCTTGGATAACTTTTAATGAATTTCACTTGAATCACCCATTTAAACATATTTAATTTTTTTATTAAATTAAATATAATTATTTATCGTTATTTTTTTCTTCATTTCTTTTATTTTTTTTCCCCTTCTTCTATTTTTTCCTCTTTTATTTTTTCCCTCCTCCATTTCGCCTCCCTCTTTCCTCTCGTTGTTGTTGATGAATAAATTTTTATTTCTTATGAAAGTTATGCAAATATTCACAAGGACTGGATCTTCAAAATAGAAATCTTGATAACTTCTTTATTATTAAATCTAGTAAAGATTAGTTCAGCTAAAAATCTAACCCAGGATTCAGCATTAAAATTGCTCGAACCTCCAAAACCACACAAGAAAACATCCTCCTTGCAACAGCCTTTTAATTAAAGATCCCAAAAGCAAAGCCCATACTAGAAGAGAACTCTTAAAAGTTTGAACCACTGATTAATCACTCGAGGATTTCCTTTTGCTAATTGGTCACCAACTCATGCTCCCTCCAACTCAAGTCTCAAACTACATCAAATCGCTGCTTGTTATTGACAACAGGTTTTCCAATCTTACAATAAAGTCACATCCCGAACCTTGTGTGCCTGGTATGCAAATTGGTCGAGTTGGTAATATAAATATAGTACTCACAGTAGATGCCCACCAAATGTTTGAAGATGTCCTTCTTGCATCAGAAACATTACAAAAATCACTCCAAAATCAATACTCTACATCAAAGTGGGTGGTGGCCGATACAAACCAATGCAGAGGAGGAAGACGGTTCTGAAGAGGGTGTGGTTAAGCTTCCAAAAATCAATGGATGTCCTCGTGGGTGGAATAAATTAAAAATGATTGATCGAATGATTATCTTTGTTCATCAAAGTGCTCATCTCTAAAATTCAATCTCCAAAAATCAATGGGCTGGTCCCCTCTCTTTCCCTCTTTCGGCTTCCAATTTTTTTTCTCTCCACCAAATTTAATATTTGTTCATCAAAATGCTGCATCTCTAAAGAGATCTACTTCATTTTCACACTCTTACTCGACAACTTCAAAAACATTATTCAATGAGATTTGGGAACCTTCACCCCCATCACCAACTACTTCGACTATGGTTTCGGCTTCGAGAACGACACCTTGCGTGTTGATACCGGCGACAACAGATTGGCGTTGCTTCTAGAATGACGAAATCCTTCACGGATCTGAGGTTATTTTTCCAGATATGCATTGTTTTTCAGATCTGAAATTGGCGAGAGATAGTGTATTGAATTTGGATTTGTAACTTGAGCGACGGTGGTTGGTGGAGTCGTCGGTGCGGCGAGAACGCGATGCCGTCGATGCTGCGAGAACGCGTGCGTCGTCTGTGATAATGGTGGCGCCGACCACCGTGAACGGCTGTTCAACGAGGACGGACTTGCCGTTGCAAGAGAAAAATCCCCAGCTTTTGGTGGAAGTTTCGGATGGTGGGGTGGATGGAAGGAAGAAGTTAGGGATAGGGTTGTCATATTTTTAGTGATTTTTAATTTTTAAAATAAAATAAAAATAGTGAGAGTTTGTAACCGTTATTATATTATATTAATTATTTTAAAATTTTAAGTAAAAAAAAAAGACATTTCTAATGAAAAATTAAAAAGAAAAAAAACATATTTAGAAAGATAAAAAAAATGAGAATAAAATAATTGTAAAATATAATAGATTAGAAGTGATGTTAAATTTTTAAAACTTATGTACAGTGATAGTAAATAGTAGTGTCCATTGTCCAACTCCAATATTACAGCGTCTTGGATCCACGAGCCCAGTGTAGTAGTGTTTCAATATGATTTGTAAAATAATTATTATGAAAATTAGTAATCATACAATACACAGATTACAATCATTATGCAAATGAAAACGTAATTTTTTTTACTATATATTAATATTTATAAGACTAGTATTGGGACTTTCATTTTGTTTCTTTCACTTTTCACGCTCACCTCTCAAGCCACGTGCGATGAGCAGAGCAAGAAAGCAAATCTGGATTGCCACAACTAAATAAGATAACTATACATGTAAGACGACGTGTTTTTTTTTATTAAGTTTAATGAACTCGCGTGTGACGCTTTTTCAGTTTTTCTTACTAAAGTTTGCTTATTTGCTGCTTCAAACTGTGAACTAGATCTGGTGGTCGGGGATTGCAAGATTTTCTTCTTCTTTTTTTTTTTTTTTCCCCTTCTGTTCTCTCTTTTTTTTCCTTCGGTATTTAAATGTAATGCGCAACAAATTTTAAAAACGGCATATACTTACAACATTAACCAATAATTTTTTTTAATATAACAATAATTAATCTATCAGAAAATAACACTATGAAATTCCCTAAAAAAATATAGAATAATTGGCTAAAAAACAATATTAAATAAAGATATGTATTTTTTGTTTTGTTGATATTGATGTTAATTATGAAATCGTATTAAATAATTTTAAATAAGCAAATAATATTTAAAATATTATTAACTAAATGTTATACGACGAATTTCGTAAGGCAATTAAGTCAAAATAAAAAGTTGACCCCACTTCGAGCATGCAATGCAGAACTTTATTAATTGTCACCTAATGGTGTATCAGCTGTTGAATGTAGTAGTAATTAATTAAGGCTAGTGAAAACTTAGAGTTTTTACTATTTAAAATATGAAATATGGTAGAGTTACTATAGTAGTGTAGTAGTGTAAAGCAGTTTCAAGGGAATTATTAGTGGATTTGGCAGTGCTCTTATTATTGCGAAGAAATGGACACACGGTGCAACTCATTATGTACTTGGTCATTAGTACCTGAACATAATGTGTTCTCCACTATATTTGCCAAAGACATTGCTATAATAACCCAAAAATGAATTGCAATACATCCACCATATTACATTAAGTAGTATCGCACGTGTCATTGGATTTATTTTATTTTTCTTTATTTTGGACTATACATATTGGTTAGAAATTAAACATGCGTCAAGAACCACAGCTTTCATCCCATGGCAAAAGGGGAAACACATCTCTTGCACTGGTTAATTACAACGTAAAACTTGCTAACACGATATCCAATTCAATGTAATATTGTTTAAATACTAATTAAAATCCATTTGGATATCATACCAAATTATCTACCGTCATTCTAATTTATAGAGACGGATTTTGTTTTTATTATTATAGCATGTGGTAAGGCATGTGAATACTATATAAACACTTTACCTACTTGTCTACTTTTAGATTTTTTTTTTTTATAATTATAAAATTAATATTCTAATTAAATACAAGGATACTCCAAAGTCCAACCCATGACATATAACTAACAAACCTCTACCCTTTACCAAATTATGGACAAGTTGCTTCTTACACGTGTATGTGATGTATGTTTACAACAGATACAAAAAAATGGAATTAATAAGGAAGCACGGGAAAATCACTTGCATAATGATATGCAATTTTTTTTATCAGCCAAAAGGAAAAATATAATACATACATATTGTTGTCCACCCAAAATGCACGACAGATTGAAACAAAAAAGTATACTGCTAAAGCCCTGTTATTGTGAATGCTATGCTATATGCATTTGATAGAACAACAAAATATATTTTGTACTATGTTATCAAGCACGTGCATATATCCCTCTAGCTCTCTCCCATGTTCTACCCCTATTCTTTTTTTCTACACTCCTTTTACTAAAATAGAAGACGACATGTTTGAAATGGTTGTAAAACTTAGTGGAGTCGCGTAGTTGGATATATACTATTTTGGGTTGACTTTCCAAAAACAGTGGATGGATTCTTAGTGTGTATCAACGTAACGAAATTGGGACTGGCATGATTAGAACCACCCTCGTATTCAAACATTTTCAAAAACCGTATGATTTTTTGCCAAAGGGAAACTCTCCCACCACAATTCAATGCCTCACTCATGGTGGAAGAGATGTGAAGTTATTGCCTTTAACATCGTATGTTTACATTATCAAGGATATTTTCTTTTCTTGACATCTAAGGGACACATGCGTTCCCACAACTCAATTATGTTCAAGCACTACTGCTATGTTGATCTCCAATTTAAGCAAAGATACATTCAAGACATATATAAGTTTTAATTTTATTTAATATTTAAGAAAGTAGATAGACAGTTGTATAAATAAATTGGGTAGGTACACCAAAATAAAATTGGGTGGAAAACAATATGTATTATATTGCGCATTTTGCCGTTTTTAAAATTTTAATTTTTAAGAATTGGAGGATTAGGATGAGGATATACGAGAGTGAGCAAAATTAACACTTGAATATTATTTTGAATTGGTAGGAAGAAGAAGAGGTAATTGAAATGTGAAATTATCTTGAAAATCACAAGCACGCACGCTCGTCACACGTGTATACTGATGATCAAAATATTACACCTAACCAAACCTGAAGACATAATTGCTTAATCGACCCATTTCAATTAACCAGCTTAAAGAAAAGGCGACGCAATTGTTTCTTTTTCTAAAATATACAAGGAGAGGATTGAAAGTTCTAATCAACCTTTTATTCTTTGAAGGGAAAAAAATTGTGCACATTAAAAAAAGTTTAGGTGGGATAAAAGTCTAAGAAAGTGGATGATATTTGGTATATAAAAAATAAGGGAGGAAGGGGACATGGATTCCTCCTTGCCTTTTGGTCTAACTTTGCATTGGTTTGTGGTTATTATTATTATTTTTAAAAAAGGAAAACCACTAAGCTTTTTAGTGCGGGGAGGTGGATATGGAGAGGGCGTTGGTTTTAGCTTTCCAAGCGTGGACGTTTTTGTTGGAGAATCCACAACCAAATTGGCTCCATGGTCTCATGTCCCACCAAACTCAAATGCATCTTAATGGGTAATAGCCCTTCTAAAAAGCAAAGCAAAGAAAAATACTCCCTCTTTCTTCTTCTTCACTTATTCTTTCCATCGTGTGTTTGAGTGGGAAAAGGAGGCTTAAAGGTAAGGAAATGAAAACATTTTTTACCTCATTCAGTGTCAACATGATTTATGTTAAGTGAACATGATATATGTGAAGTATTTTTTATGTCATATGATATTATTGTGAAATATTTATCGATTTTATTAACGATTAATTTTTATTAAAAAGTTTGATCGATCAGTTTTAATAAAATTTGTCTTTTCAATCATATTTTTTCTATTTACTAGACATAAATCGAAATTTTTATTTAAGTGGATCGAATCAAGTAATTAATTAATTTAGGTTAACAAATTAATCATAAATTTGTGTATATGGGTAAGGTTGTAAATATTTTTTTAAAATAAAATCATAATGAACATTATTGACAAAGTTGTTGTTAAAGATAATATTCATATAGAACAAAATTTTATGAATTTTGGATTGTTTACTCGTTTATGCTTTAACTTTAATATGTTAAATCTATTTAATTGTGACCCACGTACGTACGGTGGGTTTTCTTCCTTAGTGCGGTCATGGGATTGGAGAGTGTTGCGTTGAACGTGATTAATACAAACATTAGTCGCTGGAAACATGGAAGACTGTGTTTATCTGCACCATAAACAAACCACTTTCTTTCCTAATACTTGTAGAGCACGTCTTTACTTTTCTTTTTCTTTTTTCTATTCTCTACTTCTTTCTTGTCTTCTTTCTCTTTTCCCGTTCTTCTGATTCTATTCTAGGTAAATATAACGGAGGGAATGGTTTTATACTTTGTTTTCGTATTTTTGTTTGTGTTACACGTGGTCTAATTTTAACATTGAAATTCTATATGAAAACTAAAAATTAATTAACATACAATGAACAGTTTTATGGTGAGATTTTCCTTTCAAATTAATATATTGTTGCTAATAAACCTGTCACAGGAATATTTGTAATGATTAATCATTTTTATTATTCCGATATTTTAAAATATTTAAAATATCAAAAGTTATTATTTCATTTTATATTTGTTAATTACTATATTAAAAATAGTTTTATTTTACGAAAGAGAAGCTTTTTTTTAAAAAAAGAAAAAGAAAAACACAATATTAGTAAAGAGGATTATCTATTAATTAAAGCTGACTCTTGAAAATACAAATAAAATAAAGGATAAAAGAAGAAAAATATATTGAGTTCGCTGATCCCTAAAGTTATCCGAAACTCGAGATTAAAAGGGATGGAAATAAAGAATCGAAAAAAGATTTGGTTAATGTTTATGTCGTATTATGTATTCATTGCTCCATGACTCCATCCTAGCTAGCTCCCTCACATGCGGACCTCATTGTCGTATTATGCATTCATGCATATGCTCATCTGAACCGTTGACATTGTTAATGGAAGCACTAATTAATCAACTTGGTATGCATTTCATAATTAAATTAACATCAAGAATGAATTGTCTGAAACCATGCTGGCATATGCATCACACTGAAACAGATCATAAAGGGAAGAAGAAGGGAGAACATAACATGAGAGGAGAGAGCCGAGAGGGGGTTGCTTACATCATATCTTTTGCTCCATACATGCAAGTATGCAATAGAATAGAATATATGATATGTCATGACTCATGTGTGCCAAAGAAAAGAAAAGAATATGACAGGTGTTAAAATTAATGTGTATATATCCAAATAGTACGTGTTACTAGTAGTGCCTTGCACAGAGTCATATTCAATTTACTTTCTCTTGGTGGGTAGTGACGAAGATGCATGCTTAGAGAGTTATTATGAAAATTTAAATGTCCAACTTAGGTATATTAAACTAATAATTAATCTACACATTGAGGAAATTACTATGGTATATTGGTAGTGACATGAAGATAATATGTAATAATACGGTGAGTTATTAACTATTTGTTAAATAATGATTTTATGCTAAATGTTCGAAATTATAATATTCTTTTTGGTATGAAATGTTTAGAATTATTTTTATAATGAGTATCATGCCAAAAAAATATGATGGATATTAATTTAATATATACAATATTTGTTTATTAAAAACGTCAACATGTTAATGTTTTACTTTATTTACAAAGCATTCTCAAAATTGATTGTATACATAATTTATAAATAAATAAAAATCTAAGGAAACTACAACTTGGGGATTTGCTACTGTTAAGGGGTCCACAACAAACATGCTCCTCACATTACAAATGTGTTACTGGCTTAATTGACATCATGTTAAAAGAGGATTATATTTTAGGAAAAATAAAAAGGCAAATAAAGTGACCATGATGATAAAACAACACTCAGACGTGCATAGGAATTCTTTTTAATTTATAATTGTTGATAATTAAATTATCGATACCAAAATAGTTTTTTAAATAAGTAAAGAAACCCAATGCTTTACATCTTAAACGGGGTGTAGTAGTGTAGCTGTTTTAGGCCCACCAAAAGGAAGGAGGGCATGAAAGGAGAGGACTTGATTGGGCTAGTTTATTGCTCCCTCCACTCCAAACAAAAGGGCGTGAAAATATGCATATTCATATTCTTATATTTTAATTTTAATAACCTACTCTTAGAATGCCTTTTTAATTGGGTGCCTAGAGATTTTATCTGTGGCTTAATATTTCTTTCAGGTGACAAAATCATGGTCATACCATTTTTGTATATTCTTATTGGGTCTGCAACCACACCCTGTCTGTTCACGGTATCTGTGGTGTGCTGTTGGTTCCTTTTATTTAGTTATTTATGCACTCCAATATAAGCAAGTTCTATTTGGCCTTGTTTCTCATGAAAAGTGCTGGTGGAGAGTAATTCAGCTCTGTTAGATCCTTGCAAGAATTAAGTTATCCGATAGCATGGTTATTAGATTAATTTTATATCAAAATTAATTTTTAAAACCATGTTAAAAGTCAAAGTAATAAATAGTAGTTATCCAACACATGTTATTAGAAAATTAAATGCGTCACCTTCATCTAAACTTTTTAGTTTAACCATAAAATACATGCTTAGTTGAATTTTGACCCTATGTTATAGTATAATTAATCTAAGCATGTTTAGTGTTAAACTCAGAGAAGATTGGGCCAAAAACCAGTGCTCTCCTGCTGGAGAATTCTCATATAAATACCAATTAATTACAATCTGTCAAGCTGATTTTCAGCCCACTAAATAAGCTAATACAATTACAATCTGTCAAGTTGATTTTCAACCCACTAAATAAGCTAATACAACTGATCATCCTAATTAAGAGAATAATAGTTACAAATATCTTTTGGCATTAATTCTGTTGACATCCTCCCTCAAATTGATGCTGGTGAATCTACAAGCATCAATTTGTCAAGTAGAAAATTATGACGTTGGCGTCACAATGTTTTAGTGAAAATGTCAGCTATTTGAATAGATGTTGAGACATGTGGTAGAGTGATGACCCTGCGATCATATGCTTCTCGGATAAAGTGAAAATCAACCTCAATGTGTTTCGTCCATTCGTGGTAAACTGGATTTGCTGCAATCTGTATGGCACCGGTGTTGTCAGTATGCAATGGAGTGGGTTGTGCTTGAGATAATCCAAGCTCTGTAAGAAGACCACGTAGCCATATTATTTCAGAACAAGCTGCAGACATTGCACGATATTCTGCTTCAGTGGATGACTTTGAGACTGAATCTTGTTTCTTACATTTCCATGAAATAGGAGCATTCCCTAGGAACATACACCAGCCAGTAGTAGATCGCCTTGTGTCTGGACAACCATCCCAATCAGCATCACTATATGCTTGGAGGTGAAGAGATGACTTAGCAGGAAAAAATAAACCACGCCTTGAGGTGCCAAGGAGATATTTAATGATGCGCTGCACTGCTGAAAAATGGAAGTGTCATGGAGATTGCATGAACATACTAACAGTATAGACAACAAAAGAAATATCTGGGCGAGTGATAGTTACATAGATGAGACTACCAAATAGCTTTCGATATTGAGTGGGATCGTCAAGAAGTTCTCCTTCATCTCATCTATATTTAACATTAACTTCCATGGGAGTGTCAACAGGGGTAGCATTTGTGAGTCCAGTTAGCTGGACCAAATCTTGAATATACTTCTGCTGATTTAAAAAAATGCCTTTAGAATGATAATGCACCTTTAAACCCAAGAAATAAGTAAGATGGCCTAACTCTTTCATGTGAAAATTTGAATGCAACATTTTTTTAATGCTAGAGATAGACTCTTGATCAGAACCAGTCACTACAATGTCATCCACATAAACAATAAGCACTATGATGCCTTTAGGAGTCCTTTGGAAGAAAAATGATGGATCATACTGACTTTGATGGAATGAAAAACCAAGTAGTGTGGAGCGAAACTTTTCAAACCATACTCTTGGGGCCTGCTTCAATCCATATAAAGAGTGGTTCAGTTTGCAAATAGTATTAGCGGAAGAAGTGGACATACCACTAGGAAGTTTGATGTAAACTTCCTCCTTGAGGTCACCATGGAGGAATGCATTTTTGACATCCATTTGATGTAGTAGCCAAGATTTGGATGCAGCAAGAGCAAGGATAGTGTGCACAGTGGTCATCTTGGCAACTAGAGCAAAAGTCTCGTCATAGTCTAACCCATATTGTTGCTTATTTCCAAGCACAACTAGTCGCGCCTTGTAACGATCTATGGATCCATCCGAACGCAGCTTTATAGAGAACACAAACTTGGTGCCTAAAGGTTTAACGGATGTGGGACATGGCACTATATCCCATGTATGATTTTCTTCCAAGGCGAGAATTTCACTTTTAATTGCTTTCTGAAAGGGCCCATGAGATTCTGCTGGTTGATTTTGGGTGGCAGTACTACGTCGTTTATAGGTCAAGAGAGGTCTAGATGATGGTTGTCCTGCAGAAGAGTTAGAGAACAATGGCAGAATATAAATTGGAGAAGAGAGATAGAGTCATGATGTGTTGCAAAAAAATATACATTTTCTCGAAAAATTACATTTCAAGAGACCCGAATCCGACGAAGGTTAGGATCATAACATAGAAAGCCCTTTTGATGAGGAGAATAGCCAAGAAAAGCACATTCAAGAGATTGTGCAGTGAGCTTGGTTCGTTCTTGTGGAGGAAGATGGACATAACATGCACAACCCAAGATACGAAGAGTGGAGTAATCAGGTGGGTGACCAAATAGGCGAGTGAAAGGGGATTCATTACTTATTGATGGAGATGGTAATCTGTTTATAAGATGAACTGCAGTGGAAAGGGCTTCACACCAAAATCGTGATGGCACATGAGACTCCAGCAAGAGTGTATGAACAACATCTAGCAAATGGCGATTTTTCCATTCGGCTACCATATTTTGTTGTGGGGTTGAGGGGCATGACCTTTGAGATATAATGCCATTGGATTGCAAGAACTCCTTAAATGAGTGCGAGGTGTATTCCCCCCATTATCAGAGTGAAGAATCTGGATTTTAGATGAGAATTGGGCCTGAACATAAGCATTAAAAAATTTGAAAGTGGAAAAAACTTCATCTTTTGACCGCAGAAAATAGACCAAGTGAAATGACTATAATCGTCAATAAAAGTGACAGTATTTTTAATGAGCATGAGATATAACTGGTGCCACCCCCCAAACATCACTATGGATGATATGAAAAGGTTGAGTTACATTCGACTGATGTGTTAGAAAAGGTAAGATTTTACTTTTGCCAAGCTTACAAGGAATACAATCAAAATGAATAACATTAACAGATGGGGTGTGTTTATTTCCAAGAAAACCAGATTTGAGCATGTCATGGAGTACATTTGAGTTGGGATGCCCAAGACGCCTATGCCACACTTGGTAATCAACAAAAGCAGAATTACAAGAGACTAAAGGCAAAGCAAGACTTGGAGACAACGAGAAATGGATAGGAAAAAGACGTCCAACTTTAGGCCCCTTCGCGATGATCTTCCCCAAGTGTTGATCCTGCACAAGACAACCAGACTGTGAGAAATGAACTCGACAATTATTGTCAACTAATTGACCAATAGAGACAAGATTACTAGTGACACCAGGAGCAACAAAAACATCGGTTAGAGATGAAGAAATATCACCAGTTGTAACCACCGCTTCTATTTCGTATTTATTTTATTTGCAACAGATTTTTTTTTTCAAAAAAAAAAAAACAGAAAGAATGAAGGTTCAAATGAAAATTTCACGTTGATAAAATGAGTTTAGAAATGATAAGAAATATACGCGTTATTTGACGTGTGTAGTCCATAACGTTCACACATACATACCATACAGTCAGGTATTACATGTCCATAACTATATAAATAGTCCAATGAACAAAACAAGGTACAGATCATCAAAAGCAGATAAGCATCACACACACTTCATCATATCAGCATCACACACACTTCATCATATCTTCACGTACAGCATCCATGTCACTGCTGTTCTGCTCGCCCAAATAATTTGGGGTCATCACAGGTGTCAACCACCAGACACAACACAGGGTTAGTCATGATAAACAAAATTTAAATA
>PYAF01000705.1:61465-72615 GCA_007407185.1 Glycine tomentella | reverse complement strand
ATCTTTTTTTTGTATTTTCACTTTGGAACATATATGCATACATTTTCACATTGTTATGGTTATTCACAAGTATATTTCCATCATTATATTTCTTTTTTCCATCATTTTACTTAATTAATTTTAAATTTGTTAGAGAAATAAAATTATATAACTAATAATAATTCGATAACAAATAATTTATTGATAATTAATAAATAAATATAGAATTAAAAATATTACTGTGTGAAAAAACGAATTGATAACAACGACGGTCTTCCACTAAATGTAAAACCGTCTTTGTCTGTACCACATTCTAAGACGGTTAATAACACAACCGTCGTCCATTATGAGTTTCAAAGACGGTCATATAGAAAAACCGTCGTCGTCTACTACATTTTAAGATGGTTAAGCATAAAACCGTCTTCGTATACCTCTTACTAAGACGGTTAAACGAACAACCGTCTTCGTTTATCTCATTCAAAGACGGTCACAGAAAAACCGTCTTTGAAAATTTAATTATTTAATTGTTTTTTTATTAAATAAAATAAATCTACTACGGTTTCCGAATAAAACCATCTTTGAATGCTAAAAACAAAGACGGTTATTTGTAAAACCGTCTTTGTAAATAGGATACTAAGACGGTTATTACAAGAACCGTCTTCGTAGGTGGATTTAAAGACAATCTTCTAAAAGAACCGTCTTTGAATATGTAATTTTTTATTTTTTTTATTTTTTTTAAATTAAAGCAACGACGGTTTTCTAGAAAGACCGTCTTAAAATGTGGAAAACGAAGACGGTTGAATAACCGTCGTTAAAAGGGCCAGTTTTCTACGACACTCGATACAACGACGGTTACACAACCGATGTAAAAGGCCTAAAATAACCGACGTAGAATGTAAGCGCTGTAGTAGTGAGAATACGTCATGGAACCTAATGAATCATAATGCATCGCAGCATTTCACTATTTTCTGTAAACTAAGTTGAGTCGAAAACTATCATACCGTAATAGCAAAAAACGAAACCTTTCATGCAAAATTTGGCTTACTGTCTAATTAAACTACTTATGTACACAAGCAGTGGAGCTAGGAATAACTTTCTTCCAAACTATTCCCACAAGTGTAAAACTGTCAATTGAATTTCATAAATAAAAAATCAAGAGAGAGATAGAATATAAAGTGTGATAAGTGATGACCATTGAAAATGGTCTCCTTATACATTCTCTTTAATTATCTTTTTAATTAGAGTTTTATTATTCGATTCCCTTACCACTAACCTATCTAATGAGACGTAACATACAATGTGAAGCACACCTTCTTCTCTGAAATGTGATGGTTCAAAGTATTCATTCAAACCAACCATATATTTAACAAAAGTAACTTGTTCTGTCCTTGAAGGGAAGGCATGCATTCTTCATACCTCCCATTTCGTATCCGACTGTCCGTTTTAAGAGGAATATATGCCTGCCCATCCATCAATCCCCACTCTTGAACTTTTCCCAGAATATTCTTGTTATATATTTTAACTTTTTTTTTAAAAAATATTTATTAATTTTATCGATAATTAATCAAACTCGATTGATCAATTTTTTTTATCAATAAATGTTAATTACTAATTTAATAATTTTTATTAATAAAATGGATTCAATCTCATAACTTCTTCCTCATTCTTTCTTTCTTCAACCAAGTCAATCTTATACATCTTCAATTTAGCTTAATTATATAACAACACTATCCTATTTTTCTTCAAATATAGGTATTACCATTAGTGAGGAAAAGACTCACTTACTTAGTTCAGTCTAATGGCAAAAAATTGGAGTAGATGCACAAGAACTCAAATTTAATTTTCATTATCGTTATTGTACACACAAAAAATTCATTAGTTAAGAGAAAATTAATCCATCCGTTTAAACTCCAAAATCATTTAATCAACTAAATTAAATTAGTGTGTTTGGAACATCGGATCACCCATATTATAAAACTCATGTAAATGTCAATGACAAGAATGATAGCCTGATATAGCCAATTATTATAATCGTGTAGACACATCCTGCAAATAATAATAATAAGGCTAATAAACTGGAATTTCTAGTGCACATGTGTGAGCTTATAAATTAGTTGTTTACCAAAGGCACGGGCAACCCCAAAAAATTGTACTGCATTAAAAAAGAAACACATAATCGAACTCTGTCATCCACCGAGAAAGAAAAAGAAAGAAAAACATGTACATAGGAATGAAAAAAAAATAAACACCTGTATATATCCATGGCTAAAATTCGTAATCAATAAAAGACGGATAGTGTAAATGGATATTCACTACCTATGAATACGAATTTTTAAACTATCAGTTACTTAATGGAACTGATATCATAGTACTCGTACTAGCAGATACCTGCTACCCATACAATTACAAAAATACCCTTAATGAGTTAGGCTTTGAAAAAAACCCTACTCTTCTCACTCGCACGGTGCAGCCCAGTGCCCCAGAGTTATGCAATGCAGTTGTTGGCATTATTTATTTTTCTTTCTTTTGCCATTTTTTTTCATTTTTTAAATTTCATGGATACTTATGTTTAATAAGAAAAACTAAATATCTAATCACGCTTATATACATCATAAGTTATTAGATCAAATGTGAAAAAATTAAAATCATAAATACTTCTAGTCATTGCTAATCACATTTTACATGCATAAAATGTAGACACCTTAAAATAAGAAATAAGATTAACAACAACTTATTTCTAAGAAGATAAGGTGAGTAGATGTTATTTTGACTTAGTCAAATAACAGAAAATAAAGTAACATTATGAATTTCCATAGGTATACAAAAATCCATGGATAGTTGGATTCATGAATATTCATGGATTCGTGGGACAAGCACGAGCGGATTTTCTAACTCGCTGGATTGATAGCAGTTAGACACTAGCTGTGCGTGCGCGCCAATGCCTCGTTGCCATTCCTATCCGTACCTACTAATACTACATGTTGTTGCTCCAGCCTCCAAGCAATGGTAGGCTTCCAATGCGCTGTAGAAGAAGATCGATGAAGTTCCTTCATCAAAATACTGTACAAGATTCTTTCTTTTGTTTGTTGATACTTACCCATGACTCAAGACTATTCAATTCATTCACCACAAGTCCACAACCGTGCCCGTGCCTCACTCTCTCACGCACCAATAAATGCACCCCCTTCTCCCTAATAATTCAACGCTGTGGTCCCCTACCCCCCTTCATATCACCATGGAACCGGACATAACTTCTCATCAACATAGGAATCATCCAAATAACATTTAAGAATTACCATACCAGTAATAATATTTTAAAGATCTCACGGACAATGATGTAAAGAAATTAGTTAAAAAATCGAGTAAACAAAAAATGTTAAAGCTTGATAATAAGAATACATTAAAAATTTGAGTGTATATACATTCATAACACGTTTTATAAAAACTTCATTAAAAATATTAATAGTGCACTCTCACCTTTAATTTTCAATGCATTTTCGTTTAGCAAGACCAAAAATTTAAAAACACGTCACTTTCTCATATCATAAATGCGTGCATGCTACGTAAATACACAAGCAAAAAGACATCAGTGACACCATCCATATTAAATATATAACATCAAACCAAAGAGATAGTATCATCCAATCCTCTTTAAGTAGTCCATAGTCATACAACAATAACGATACAACACAAACCCATAAATGTAGTAAGTAGGGCACAACTCAGAGAACACAAATATCTGTTTCCCACATGCGTCCTACACTACACTGCTGCTGTAACTATCACGGTGGAAACTTGTGAACGAGTGTGCCCGGGCCAACTGCACCAAGTTACCTCGATCTCTCACAGCCAGTGAAAAAAAAAAAATCTTCATCTGATCAAACATGACAAGGATACAAAAAGAGGAAGCAAGTTTGGGCCCCATATCAGTGTGCACTCGTTTTTTGGGTCCTTATCTGGGATAACCAACCACAAACACCCTTCTCATTCAAAATGGTTCACTCACCATGCTATGGTGTGAGTGCTACTTTCTCTTTAGTCTAAGACACGGACCAATGATTCATACTTCCTTTATTGCGCTTGATACACTGAACACTTCCGTCTTTCCTTACACAATCCAACTCAGAAAGGGCTTCAAAAGACAACTTTACTCAGTATTTCACACGTAAGACCTATGTTGCTGACCACAAACTTCTTGACAACCACGTCCTTGTTTATTTTGCAGACTCCATGAAGTATGAACAACAAGCAAATCAAAAGAACTTACACTATAAAGTACACTACTCTGACGACAAATAACGACGTGTGTGGGTAAGAATTCTCCAACTTACAAGGCATCAAGCCTGAGCGCTTGAGCCTTGTGTTTCAAGGATTTCAAGCAATGTATGGCATCATCGAGAAGCATGACCGGATCCTTATCCTTCCCACCATGAATTATGCTCTGCAGAATGCTGAGAACTTCACGTATCTTATCCTTTTTCATCTTCTTATTGCCAGACAAGGATCCTTCGTTGTTGTTACTAGAACAGCTCAATTCTGCATCATCTCCTGTGGCAGAAGACTTGCTCAGATTCTGAGAGCTGGTGGTATCAATGAGTTGTATGTCATCGTAATAATCATCCAATTGTTTCCTCTTCTTGGTTTTCCCGGCAGTGCTCGCAACTTCTTCTGCGGTTTCCCCCCTAAAGGCTTCACAGTTATCATGAGTGGTCATTGTACTCGGAGAGTGCCCTGTGCTAGTAACTTCATCATCATCATCATCCTCATCCTGGGTAGAATAGCCATAGCTGTCCGAGTAAAGCAAAGCATTAATTTCTTCGGTGTCTTCATGCATCTCACTTTCAATGCTGTTTCTCGGATTCTCATCCACTTTATCAGCCAAAGTTGGCTCAGTCATATTCAAGTTCAAGTTCAAATCTCTTCTGAAAGAAGGTTCATTCCCCCTCAAATAGTTAGCACCATGCAGTTTTGAATGCCAAGAAGCAAGGCACTCATCAGGATTCCCAAACCTAGAGCTATAAACAATAGTCATTTGACCACCCGTCTGGTCAATAACAAGAAATTGTTTCTGAGGGGAGCTGGATTCACCATAGGGACCAATTTTGTCCCCAAAAGTTTTCACATGCTCAGCAGGGTTTTTCCCCTCAGCATTGAAGTTCAGAGCAGGGGCAAATCCCTGTCGAAAGGGGGGCAAACAATAAGACCAACCACCGGGCTCATAGGAATGTCCTAACTGCAAATGAGGCAGTGCAGAGGACACGAAAGCAGGCACTGTCTCATTGCTAGAGACCATATTAAAGCCAGGGTTCATAGTTGCAGAAATACCAACTGGCTTCCCCTTGTCAAGGGTATTCAAATTTGGTGATTGCCATCCAAATTGCAGATGCGGTACCCAGGTTCCACAATCTCCTCCCATTCAATCAGAACAATCACCTAAAATATACAGAAACATGTACCATAAAATCAATAATTAAACAACAATAAAGTCATTCTTTGATGAATGAATAATAACAATAACAATAATGTAAAATATACCCGAAGAAAAAACGATTCCAACTCAAGAGCTATTTGTTACAAAAGGTATTTTGTTTCACGAACAAGGAAAACAAATAAAAGAACCGGCTGAAACAACCCAAACGGAGCAAGGCAAAACAATTACGTGACAGGTTTGAGCAAATGACGGAAATATTCAGCCTGGAACACAAAAATTAACATTTATTGATATGTTAGTTTGCAGATCACAAGATGTGCACAAATAATATAACAAAAAAAATATTGGCCACTTAAAGTTGGATCACATCACATACCTGGCATTCTCTGAGAGGTTGAAAGCATGCTATAACTCTAACTATAATGGTGGAGCTCCCGGCGATTCCATTTTCATGTTTCAATGCCCGAAATCTCGTTTGACTCGCTGCTTGGCACACCATAACTACTTTTCCCAACCCTCTTCAATTCAAAATGCAAGAACCACACTTTTGCTTAGGACAATTATTAATCTGATCACCTCCACGCAGTGCAACAGGTTTTGAATTTGACTACAACAAATAACGATGCCTAAAAATACTAAACAAACTGGAACAACTCAAGACTCCTAGAAAAGGAAATAAAAAAGGCTAATTAACGGATTTTTTTTTAGAGAGAAAGATGAATTTGTGTTTGCTAATGCTACCCTTCAGCTGATCTGACGGACGTAGCAAGGAAGAACAACGAAGAAATTGGATCCCATGGAAACGGCTTAAAGAGAAGATTAAGAAAGGTTTAAATCACACCACACAAATTACAGAATCACTTTGCAATACAGATTCAACGAAATCCCTTTGCGGAATACATCAACAGAAAGACTAAGCCACCACCGCATGCTGCTGTGTCCTTACCCACAAAAAGATAAAGCCACTCCTTCTCCACTCAAAAACTACTCATCAACCTGCAACAACATGATTATCACATCAGAAACCACCCACCAATTCCCCATCAATATAATCAAAACCAAACAACAAAAATATTAAAACTTTTAATGAATCATCAACCTTACGGAACTGGGACTCAGCTCAATCCACGCAACAAGTTCTCAATTTTGAACTAAAGTTTTTTTTTTTTTAACAAAAAGAAAACCTTAAAATTCCCGAACACGAAACTTAACAAAGAAGACTAATCCTTGGCCTGTTGAACAAAAACCATATACCAATTCCAGAATTGCCAATAAATTTTCCTTAGCCTGGGAAACCAAAAGCACGGTGTATGCATAAAATGAAAAACTTACTAAGAATAGAGAGAGAACTGAGAAGAGATGGAGATTGGAGATGAATCCTATAACTGAAAAGTTAGAGAGAGAGAGAGAGAGAGAGAAGAGTGAAAAGTGTGGGGAAGGACAAAGAAGAGAGGAACAAGCGTGAATGGCTACAGTCAAAGGTGGAAAGTGGATGTGGAAACTCCAACCCACAAGCCAGCACGGGAGTTGAATTATATAGAGCATGCATTGACATATATGCCCTTGATTGAAGTTCATCAAATAATGGAGAAAGCCAACAAAAGAGGCAAAATAATAAGAAACGAACTGCGGTTGCGGGTGTGTGTGTGAGTGGTTTGATTCATACGTGCGCGAGGAAGGGAGTGCACGCAAGGTATTTAAGTTTACAATGATGAAATCACAGTAGTCTTCAATTCAAGCGTTGTGCTTGTGCCGTGGCGTGGCGTGGCCCCGGGCCCGTGGATGGTTGTATCATATCATGACGTGACCTTGTGAAGTGATTTGTTATTTGGTTTGGGATGGGGTCAACTAACCCATGTGTGTTGTTCTTCACCACACTCTTGGGTTCGAACCAAACCACCTCCCTTGTCCAAGAATCCACATCCCCCCATCTGCAAAATCCCACCATGCCTTTTATTCACATATTTTCTTTAATTGCCTATTGTATGTACTATGTAGCCTCATCAATCACCATAATGGTTAGTTAACTAAACAACATTTGGATATTATTATGTTATGTTAACCATAGTATTAATACGACTAATTACTAGTAATTAACGTTGCATCTTTTAAAATTCTTCGTAGAAGGAATATACTATATCATGCTTTGGTATTTTCCACAAACCCTGACTTGTTGACCCCGAAAAAAGAGGACTCTGGCTTAAAATATCTTAACATGCGCAAAAGTTTATTGCCATTGTTAAGGGCTAGTTTTTATAAAATCGTGACCATTCTCTGCATCACGCATGCATTGACTTTGTATTTCTAAATCTAAATCTAACACCCCACTTGTTCTTCTTACTTCATAACTTTCGTTATTCTCATTTGACTTTTACCGTGGCAAAGTTAACGCAGAATATCCAGTCCAGGGTACTTCCATTTCGGGTTTCTAATCAATTCAGAGCCAATCATCCAAGCCAACACATATATAAAATGTAACGTACTTTGTCCTAGCGTGTGAACAACAACACACAATACACATAATAGGGAAAGAACAAGAATAGAAAGAAGATTTTTGTTAGAGCATGGAAGGATAAGGAAGTGAAAGGAGGCGATAATGGGGAACAAAAGATGGAAAAGAAGATATGGTATCCCAATGTTTAACATGAACAATCAATAATTTTTAGCTTGACCATTCAAACTAGGAATTATATACATACATATTTAAATTGGGGGGCACAGACACACTTATCAACAAATGGTATATCATATCATTTCTCGAACTCACATTCCACCTGACGGTGTACCTCTCGTGATTAACCTTCGATGCCTAACTTTAGGATTTTTGGGTAAAAAGCTCGCTAGCCGTTGGTCCCGCCACGGAATACAAATATACTTTTAATTGATGTGATACATGTAAGTGTGCCTAGGCCATCAAAATAGTCATCAATATGGTTTGGCCCATTCCAGCAAGACTGCAACACTTTGATTTAGGTTAAATAGGATCAAGTAGGTTCTTGGAGAACGACACTCACAAACTCCTAATAAAATTAAAATTAATCTCTGATTTAATGAATTAAAAAAATATATGTTTCTAAAAATAATGAGTTTGCTTTTCAAAATTTCTCTTAAGAAAACTAATAAAGACAAGTGATTTTTTTTTTTTTCAAAATAAGTTGAACTAAATGTAAGATTTCAACTTAAAACTAATTGGCACTAAGTGAAGTTGTTCAATAGATATATAAGCTGTACCCCAAGAACTGAGGCAGGCGATGTGAGACTTCTTAACACCCCCCTTCCATATATGCTTACCAAAACAGGCGAGTCTACTAGAATAGGCAAGAACTAAGATGGGCTATAGGCGAGCCTACTTCTTAACATGGTATCAGCCTAGGTTACGATCCCAGAACCTAGTCTGCATTTTTTTCTGCTGCTTTTCAGCCTTGTCCTAGTTTCCCGATCTTGTTTCACTCTTCTTCACGTTCTTCTTGGTTATTTGTTTCTCAATCCAGATTATCCTCTCATTTTTTTAATTCTTATTTTTCCTATATCCATGGCTTCCGAAAAATACGATGTCTTATTGGTCCGCCTTAATGGCAAAAACTACTCAGCTTGGGCATTCCAATTCCAAATATTTGTCAAAGGAAAAGAGTTATGGGGTCACATTGATGGCAGCACTCCTGCCCCTAACAAAGACCAACATATGGTGGATCATGCCAAATGGGAAGTCAAAGATGCTCAAGTCATGGCCTGGATCCTTGGTTCCGTTGATTCGAGCATTGTCCTGAATCTTCGACCTTACAAGACTGCAGCAACAATGTGGTCTTACTTGAAGAAAATTTTTAGTCAGAATAATGCAGCTCGCCGCTTCCAGCTTGAACACGACATAGTTACCTTAAAACAGGATAGTCTCTCCATCTCTGATTTTTACTCTCAATTCATGAGTCTATGGGCTGAATACACTGATATAGTTTATACAAACTTGCCTTCTGAAGGTCTAAGTTCAGTACAAACAGTTCATGAAACTACTAAACGGGACCAATTTCTTATGAAATTGAGAACTGACTTTGAAGGTATCTGTAACACCCCGTGTGCACCCGGTGTATTATCATTATGATTTATATCAGATTAGCGCTTAATCACAGTAATTAAAACCTTTTTCGGAAGCGTAAATCAAAACCATATTTCTTGATTACATTATGTATGGAATTCTCAACAGCACATAACAAAACAACACAAGCCCCTGCTGATCCAGACCAAAACATAACCATAGGCAGATAACATAAACATCTCAAAGATATGAACAGGAGGAAACATCCATTACGTAACATAAGCGGTTTATATACATATACATCGTCTGACACTCGAAGTGTCTATACAAAAGAATAAGCATCGCGTGCTTTTGATCCCAAGGACCCTTCCTCACACGAGGGCATACATAAATATATATACATATCTCAAAATTACATGTATACACACATGTCTTCCCTCTACAGGGGTACAAAACAACAAAAGTTGAGCCGAGCTCCAAGCTTTCCACTGCTGCCTCACAGCCAAGCAAGCACTGTCTCTACTGGGGCCTCCCGTCCTGAGACCGCTCCTCTCTGCCAGAAGAGTCACCTGAAACAATATAAGCCCCACACGGGGTGAGATAAACATCTCAGTAAGCTCAGGGTCCTTGGAGGCATCTCCTTCACCCTGGCTCACTCACCATGACACACGTCATCAAGGTTTCACAATACACTGGTCTCCCGGCCCTCATAATAATACAAGCAAGTCATCTAGCTCTAATGTAAGGTGGATCCAATCAACACCAAACCTCAGTGTGAAACCGGAATTCACACCCGTGCCATCCCATCGGGAGCTACCCCTTACGCATGGACGCACGTATATGGTACCTCCGAGAATAGGCAATCAATCGCAACGGGACACACCTATCTCTTGGTTTTAGGGGATCATCATCACCCTGAGATCTCATCAACCATGAGCAAACCAAACTAGGAGGAATAGCCGTCTCCTAGGGAGGTCCATATATATATAACTGGCCAGAAGATCTAACAACAGGTATCATACATATCTCAAGCACAGATACAAGCATATATCATCATGAGTATGCAACAACCAATAATGCATGTATCATGAATGTAACCACTACTCCCTCGGAGTATGGTGGAGCACAAGCAAGTGGGAAACATCCCCAAGGGACCAAGAACTTACCTGACAAAGCCGAGCTCTGCGGTTCTTTCCCTGCTCTGTGGCCTACGCCACTGACACCCGCGGTGTCACGTCCTATACAAGGCATATAAACATATATCAACATCCATACAGCCACATAAAGCATAAAACATAATATGGTTCTCAACCGTTTCAATGAAAGGACTCACAATCCTTTCCAAAACCACAAAGTCATCTAACCTAAGGTTCATCCGGGCTTATCACTCACAAGCCATCTCATAGACCCTCAGTGTCTATCTCATGCCCACAGGCACTTGAGTCATCACAAGACTCGGTGCAAGCCAACCTCGAAAGTTCAAAGCTCTACATAAGCCTAAGGCTCAAGGGCTCACACATGGTTTGAACGGTTCTTCCACACATAAGGCACCGTTCCAACAGCCTTCCAAGGCCATCAAAGCCACCAACCAAGGCTTTTGCATGTCAAAACAAAGCTAAGCAACTCAGCCTATCTACCAACATGCACCACAAAGAGCCAAGAAAACAAAGTTCACCAAACTCACATTTGAGAGCTAATCCTTCATCCTCA
>PYAF01000705.1:38165-50401 GCA_007407185.1 Glycine tomentella | reverse complement strand
ACTTCATCACAAATTCAGTTTCACAGTTCCATATTACTCAGAACAACCTCCTGACTACACTTTTCTAAAGAACCTAAGCCTAATTTCAGCCCTATCATTACTTGATTACTATTCACCCAATCCCCATTCTAAGAATCAACCGGTCAGGACGTGAGTTTCTTACCTCAAAGCAATCAAGAAAGGCCGGAGAAGTCTTTCCTCTAGCTCTAGTGTCCTTGAACCAGCTTCTTTTTCCTCCAAAGCTCAGCTTTCTTTCAAGAACTCAGGGGTTGGGATTCTCTAGGGAAATAGGCTGAAATTTAGGTTCCAATTGGTTTTAGTCAAGCTTAGAAGTGATTAGGAGGTGTTTTAATGGCTTATAATGAAGATATGAAGCTCCTGAGGTGCATCAATGGTGGTCTAAGCTCAGGGAAGAAGAGGAACAGTGTTTTTCCTCTGAAAAACGCGTTTTGCCTTTATATAGGTGGCCTGATCGACATGCCGCGCTCCTGGCGCCAAAATCCAGTGCATCTGGCGCCCTTGGCGCCACTTTGGCGCCCCTGGCGCCAGTTTCAGCCTCTGTGGCGCTCTTGGCGCTCCTGGCGCCAATTTCCAGCATTTATGGCGTTCCTGGCGCCACTCTGACGCTGATGGCGCCAAAAATCGCGAAAAATAACATTTTGCTACAGTGCCACGCTCGGAGCGCCAGATCCCACGCTCGGAGCGCCAAGCTACAGTAACTCTACAGTAACCTTTTTTTTTTAGCCATGGTTATTATATAGCAACTTCCGTAGAACACCCACAAAGTAATGGGCAGACTGAGGCAACCAATAAAGTCATACTCGGGGAATTGAAGAAGCGAGTCAGAATGCCTAAAGGTAACTGGGTCGAAGAACTTCCTGTCATCTTATGGGCCTACCATTTCTCCCCTCAGTCAACAATAGGAGAAACCCCTTTTTGTCTCTTGTACGGATCAGATCCAATTATACCGGTAGAAGTGGGTGAATTGTCCCTTCGAAATATGTACTTCATAGAAGAAGAAAACAACGAGATGCTGAAGGAAGCTTTGGATCTGGATGAAGAGACCATTAAAGAGGTCTATATGAGAGTCAAGTTATACAAGGGTGAAAAAAAATATACAACAACAAAGTCAAAACAAGAATCTTCCTAACAGGCAACTTAGTGTTAAGCAAATGTGGAGAAGCCCGAAAAAATCCCAAGAAGGCAAACTAGCAACAAACTAGGAAGGACCATTCAGAGTTACCAAAGTACTCAAAAATTGGGCATACCGACTAGAGCACTTATTCGAAAAAGCAATTCCAAGAACTTGGAATATCACTTATCTCAAGTTTTATTATAACTAAACTTGTAAATGGTGATGTACTCTTTTTCCTACTCTAACATTCTTTCCCAAGAGGTTTTTGCTAAAGCGGATTTAATGAGACACACCTACTCTCCATAATTAATAAAAATATTCTTTCAATCACGAATTATTGGCTTTATAGATCTGAGTAGAACTAAGTTCCTCCGACTAAAGACCAAAATTGAAACATAAAACCAAATGTTTGGTTTGCTATGAATAGACTGACTACCACTGTCGGCTAAAAATTGACCGTATATAACTTAAAAATTTTGGCTAAGAGAAGACCAAAAACTTAAGTTACTCGGCTAAAACTAGACTGAAGATAACTTAATCCAATTGGCTAAAAATAGACCGAAAAGAACTAAGTCACTCAACTAAAAAACCTTGGCTGGAAAAAAACCAACAAAACTAAGTAATTCAACCTAGGATATAAAGCAATCGTTCGAAAATAAAATCGGATGAAACTACAAACTAAGACCAAATTGAGAACGACTAGTTCAAAATAAATATGTACAAAGTCCTCATAGAGAATAAAAGTCGAATACAAAGCATATTATAAATATTCCAAAAAGGGACCCTATTCGATGGGTTGGTTCTTAGGCCTTTACAAAAGAAAACAAAAGTAAACTAAGACAAATCAAACAGTTCCTCTGCAAGCATGCCAACCTCATTGACTAACTCCCCTTGACAAGTGACATCCTTGTAAACATGGGTCTTTAGGATCTCAAGTTCAGCTTCTCCTAGATCGGTCTTCAATTTTTTTCGATCTTCTTAGTAGTTACTTTAGAAAGAGCAAGTTCCTTGTTAAGACACTTGATCTCTTTTTGGAAAGCCTTAGCCGAATCCTCAGCAGTAGCGAACCTGATCTTTAAGGCCTTTTCTCGGGTCTCAGACTCTTTTAACCTAGTCTCAACATGAGCAAGAGATTCTCGAGATTTCTTAGTCGACCTTAGCAACACCTCATTGGCATAGGCGGCCTCCACTAGAGTCTGTTTAGCTTTGGCACAACCAACTTGCACCTTTTGACACTCGGCGTCAGCCTTTTCAAACTCATAGCCCTAGAACTCGACGATTCCCCAAGATCTTATAGTGAAGCGAGCGACGGAGTCCATCGATGCACAAGGACCAACCTCCCTTAGCATATCCACATCAGACTGGCTAAACATAGAGGCTTGAATAAGAGCCTTGGTGTTGAAATCCTTCTCCCATAGAGAAGAAACCCACCTTCATTAACAAAAAGACAAGATGGTTCTCTATGGAAGAAGGAATAGCCATCGCCAACCTTTGCCTCTTTGAATAACCCCCACCAGAAAGCCCATGGTCTTCCCATATAGTGACGTCGGTAGTAACAAGAGGAGGAGAAGGCACCCAATCATCTTAGGAATTTTCTTTTTGCTTCCCCTTATCTTTCTTTGTATGGGTCTTCACAACCTTCTCAACTTAAGCCTTCCTAATAGAACGGTAGTCAAACTTTCCCATTATCACTGAGAAAAAGAAAGTAGTCTCGATTAGCGAAACTAAAAGGAAAATAATGATAAAAGAGCCGAATAAAAACTCACAATCCAAGTTCGCATCTGGAGTCTTGGAAAAGGGAAGGTCCACCAAATAACCATGTCCTCCTAATCCGAATCAGACATGTAAACGACAAGTTTTTTTTTTATAAACTTCATAGGCACTGAAGTCTGATAGAAAGGAAACCTCGGGACCTCTTGCAAAGTAAAGTAAATAGGCATAGATTTGGGTCCAGGGCATAATCGAAAGACAGAATCCTTGAAATTTTTTTGTATAAAGTAGTATAGGGTCCAATGATCGCTTTACCAGAAATGCCAATAAGGGAAATCCAGCCACCGTTCTTATTTTCCTTCAGAGTATAATGATGAAGGAATTTGGGGGTAGTCAGAACAATAGAAAACAAGTTGCATAACACCCTGAAGGTACACATGGTCACCCAGGCATTCAGATGCAACATGATAGGAGTGACATTCAATTCTCTCAACACATCAACGTCAAACTTATCAAAGGAGACAGTAAGGTGAAGTGTGGAGGAAAAAAATGAATACATATACATAAAATGAGTCTCACACGGAAAAACACTCATGAAAACGCGTTCACTTTCCCAGCAAGACTCGACAAACATAACATCCGAGCAAACGTGACAAAACTTGACTGACTCAAGGAACTTGACAACAGACTTGTAAGTTAGGAAACTACTCACGTAGAATCCAACTTCCTCATGAACCCAAGAGTAGCCCGAAAGAAAAATGGGAGGATACCCCTTAGTCGAGATAGGCTTTCTAAGAGGATGAAGAGGAGGGACAAATAGTCTATACGGAAGCAATTGAATGGTCGTTGTCTCTGAGTCTAAGTGTACAACATTTTGAGGAGGATTTGGCTGAGGGGATTCAGCCTCATCCTCCATAGGAATAAGACGCAATCCAGAATAGGGATGAGGCCCTTTCCCAATGGAGAGACACCACTTATAAGGACGACGACACCAACATCAAGAGGAATTGTGATGCAACCAATGAAGGTGTCACCGACGCGAACATTGGAGACTTGGTCGCTAGCAATGTTAGAATTACCATGAAGATGAGTGGGGTCATCGTTGGAACTCTCCCCTATCAGGCGAACCTCCAACGACAACATTTGGCCATCATCGAAACGAGCAGAGCCCTCCCAGAAAAGGACATAATAGAGGGTTGATGGCAATGTTAGAGAAAAGAAAGTTGATTGGAGACAAATGACTAAAGGTAAGAGGGATGGCTAGAAAAAGGAACAATGAAGTGAGAATAAATTCTTCACCTTTTTATAGTGTTCTAGAAGCTTCTGGAAACAAAGAGACGTACATGTTTGGACCGATAGATCTTTTCCTTAACCCCATGGATCAACGGTTGGGAAGATACGCGACTCTTAGTCGTTCTATCAAACATTTTGAAATTCAAAGGATGTTATCATTGAGCCTTTCCCAAAACACGCAAAAACATTAAATGCGTCTGAAACGGACATAACAGTTGTCAAAAGGACACTTTGAGTATCCTGTTACCCAGATTCGCCACCATGTAAAAACTTAACACATATTCTTCGAAAGAATCCAATGTCATATAATTAAAGCTCTTGCAACCTGCTTCAGAGCTTGGGGGGCTTATGTCCTACTAGAACTCGATAAGGCATTAAGCAGCCTCGACAAGTCATTACTCGAACTCGGAAGGGCGTCTTACTTGACATTCGACCAAGTTGATAACTTAGAAGCAGAGACTAGCAGTTTTAAATAAGGAAAGGGGGAAAACTCTATTTGTCAACTAAAAGATAACAGATAGTCTCTAAATCTAGGAAATATCTATTATTTAAGGAAAGATAAGATAAGATCATATCTTTCCTTTATTATAAAGGAAAATTGAGATCTATGCACACAATTTCCTCTCTATAAAAAGAAGATCATCAAAGTTTAGGTATTCTATTATTGTTCTAACCTATATACCTATCTACTTATTTATCTCTACGCTTCTGACTTGAGTGTCAGAGTATCTTTGCAAGTACGCCCACCCTTGTTCGTGGAGGAGCTCATGGAGGATCAGTGTCGTGAAAAGTTCTGCCAAACTTGGTATGAACAAGTTTCAACATTGTGCTTCATACATTATTCTCTTCTTTTTTTCTCCCTTTATCTAATTAACAATTATATTTGTGCAATTGTTTAATTAATAACCATGGTCGACACAATCCACGAAGTTGGGGTTGTTCTAGATCCCACTCAAATTGATGTCAGGCTCTTTAATCGTTGAAGCTTTGACAATATTGTGGTACCAATTTCAATAAAATAAAAACAATTTCATGTTTAGGATTGAATACTTATTAATTAAAATCCTAAAAAATTTGATGTTGAGGTTGTCGAAGTGGCTACACTAGCGTGAAAGTTCATGCATTGCTTCTTGCAAAGTTGGGGTTGTCGGAGCGGCTGCACCTACAAATTTTTGAGTTGCTCTCTATGAGTTCTTCGACGACAGCAGACACTTCCAGATCAATTCGTGCAAGGCCAATCATCAGAGGTGCCTCATTCTTATGCGAGGTGAAGAACGGTCTTGTGCCTCCTAACCTAGTGATGAAGGTCTCCGCGGCAGTGTTCGCCCTTGTGGCCATCCCTGAAGTTGCTGACTCAGTGGGAAGAAAAGACAAAATTCAACTTGGTGATTGAGGACATGCTGAGCAACGCGAGAATCACAATGATTAAGAGGTGCGGTGAAGGGATTTCGAAGGAATCTCATTCCTGAAGCTATTTATATGCTTCACATTATTGAAGATGAACAATCCAAATGAATTATATTACCTTTTTATCAAATGAATTAAGTAGTACTCAATCCGTATGAAGTATACGGATCCTCTATTCTGTATGACTCCCTACGAATTATTCAATTCGTATGGTTTTTTTAATCAGTTATATTAATGATTAAATAATTTGTTGTTTATTGATTATTTTACATATTTGAGGCCTTAGGAAAGTTAATTAAATTAGATTATATAATTATATGTTGTAGTAATGATGATAGTAGTGTTTTTTGGATCGATGAAAATTTGATTTGTTTCCTATACATTCTATTAAATAGAAATAGAGAACTACAAAAAGACATAGCAGCTTTATAATATTGTTATTGTATAGGGATCATATATAAAGCGAACATGTTTTAAATTCATTAAGAGGAAAGATACTGAAAGTTTAGGCCTTATGATTTAACTTGTATAGTGGATGATTTAAGTTGTGATGCACATTGTTTTTTTGAATTATAGGCAAATGCAGTTGAGAATGTTATCCCAGTAGAAGTCACATCAACAATGTCAAGTAACGAAAGTCTATACCTGTTTGTTTTGTATGTGTTGTCTATAAGGAAGACAACATGATATCCATTGCTCAACTTCACTGCATCCAAATTATTCCAAAATAGGTCACGTATGACATTTTCATCCTTCACTCTATGCCAATGAATATACATGTCGCGTTCAAGAAGTTTCATTAATTGTTGCAATTTAGTATTACCTTCTTTGATACGCGTACGGTATGTATATCTTGCATTGATTACTTACCTCAAAGATGTACAATTATTGGGATTGTGTTCGTTCAAAGTCAGGAGGATATTCTTTGGTTTCATCATCGACCTTGTCATATCAGCAACAATAATTTTCTCATCCTCTGTTAGTCGACCAACATATGGGTGTCCACATAATGAATTTGCCAAAGCATGATTATGAGTGCCACATAATAATTTCACCATCCACCCTTCACCTCCCGGAACTGGTTTGCCTCGCAGTTTAAACGAACAATTACATTTTCTAGTGCTAGTCACTATAGGTACCATATTTTTATTGAATGCTCCATACTTTCCCCTTCTTTCACAACTAATTAAAACAAATGATGTCCTTCCCTTCTTTCTAATTGACATGTCCAACCTCATTATAACGGCTACAAAACCATTCTCATATGCAACAGTTCAATCTCATTTTAATATATCCTCACGAGAAGAGAACACTTACAAAAATCAATAAATTTTTTTAACTTCCATAAATCATGCATTTAACAACTTTAACCAAATTCAAAATAATATAAATACCTCAGAAGTATTGAAGGCTGCAGAACAATCGACTGAATATTTATTATTTTCAAACGCACTAGGTTCATCTCTGATATCTTCATTCATATTAATTTCTTCAGACATAATATTGTCATACATCCACCCATCGTTGTCCATCTTAACAAATGACAATAAATTTAAATAAGTGGAAAAAAAACACATTGTAATAATAGTTAACAACATTAGAGTCATATTATAAAACAAATCATATATATTACAAATCAAAACAATATCAAATAAATTGTTCAATGCAAAATTTAAAATACCTTAAAAATTCATTTCAATATACAACTAATTTCAATTTTAACCTACTTATTTTTTACTAAACAAAAACTTTTTGTAATATATATTTCATCATTTTAATTAAGTTTTTTTTATGCAAATCAACAAAAAAATGTATAGGAAAACAAACTATCCAAGTAATACATTCCCATAAATTACAACTAATATATGTATTTTCACCTATTTATTTTCTTAATAATTAAAATCATTTTTTAATAATTATTTAATTATATTTTAAATATTATTTATGTCGTATGGATTAACCAATCCGTATGGGTTATACGGATTATATGATTCGTATGGTTCATACTAATTTGTTAGTCCGTATGGGTTATACGAATTATGCAATCTGTATGTTTCATACAGATTGTGTAATTCGTATAATCTATATGGATTATGTAATCTGTATAATCTATACGAATTACGTAATCTGTATAATCCATACGGATTAGATAATCCATAAATTATAAAAAACTTCCCTCAGTCCCTGATCACCATAATACCACCACCAGAACGTGCTCCAATGAACCCGACAACGATAACAGTTCCCACAACCAACCAAAATTATCCACTCAAACAACAAAAGCACCAAAGTTGGGAACACCACCAAAAACCAAACTTCAACAACAAAAAAAGTGAATGCGTACTGCTGCACCGTGACCTTGCTTCCAATTATTTATAACAAGGAAGAACATTTTTGCCATTTTTTTTTTGGAATTGTGTATTAGACTTTTGAATGATGTATAAAAATAATCCCTTAAGAATTATATGAATTTTGAATTTTCAATATGGTGGATGAAAATGTGAGAAAAGACACGTTCCAGTTTGTAACATGCCTAAATTCTCGAAACTTCTACAATAATTGACAAAATGGCTTTCTTTTTCTCTTATTCATTTTTTCCCAACAGTGACAGAATGTCATGCATACTATCAAAATTTTCAACTATCGAACCAACCCTATTAGTTATATATACTCAGTTTCTTTTATATATCCAAAAGTAATATAGTTTGAAACAAAAGGTGTTTAAGGTGGAAAAATAAAATAAAGTACCTTCAAAAAATATTTTTCCAGCAACTCTCTTAATTTTCCTCATCATTACATAATACCTACTATTATGTTGATTTAAGCTTTTCTTTATTATTAACTTGTTGAAAAAAGATACTATGTGGTTTGTGCCTTAATCCGATTGTGGGTGATTTTTAAAACCAATTGAAGGATAAATTAAAAATAATAAATGTGCACATAAAATTTGGTGTAATTATCTTTATTGATAATTATAGAATATGGTCGAAAGCCTTTTTCTTTTTTATGTGCTTTCTTTTCACATAAAATATTAAGATACAACATTTGTATTGGACTGGGCCAACAGTAGCAATGGATATTGGATTGAGTCATGTTATTCTCACCCTCCCATTCTTCCTAGTTCACACGTGAACATTTTTTAATTTTTTTTTACAAAATACCTTTGACATAAACAAATTTCCTGTGTGTTTATAATAACCTAGATTAAAAAAAAAAATTCCCACGCTAACAGCGTGGGAACGGCGCGGTTAGCGTGGGATGCCACGCCAGTAGCGTGAGATTGCACCAGAAGGCCATTTCATGCGGTCTTATGGCGCGAATAGCGTCAGTTTGGCGCGATTAGCGCCACTGACGCGCCCAGTTGGCGCGGTTAGCGCCGTAGTGGCACGATTAGCGCCATAAGTGCCCAGGAAACCTTTTGTTGCGTGAATTTGGCGCGAATAGCGCCATATATGGCGTGATTAGCGTGGGAACGTCGGCAAACCCAGTATTTAAAGGCCATTTTACGAAATTCTTGCCCTAAAAACACTGTTTCTCTTCCTCCCTGAGCCTAGACCACCATTGATACACCTTAGGAGCTTCATACCTTCATCATACACCCATAAAACACCTTCTAATCATCCTTAATCTTGAATTGAACCACTTGGGGGCCAATTTCAGCCTGGCTAGAGAGAAACCCCATTCCATTGAGTTCTTGAGAGAGAGCTGAGCTCTAGAGGGGCAAAGAAACTGGTCCAAGGACGCCAGAGCTAGGAGAAAGACTTCTCCAGCCTTTCTCTATTGATTTGAGGTAAGAAATTCACGTCCTAACCGTTTAATTCTTGGAATGAGAGATTGGGTGAATAGTAACCAATTGATTATGGGGCTGGAATTAGACTTAAGTTCTTTAGAAAAGGATAGTTAGGAGGTTGTTCTGAGAAATGTGGAACCTTGAAACTAGAATTGTGATGAAGTTTGAGTTTGGTTCTGGGAAGGAGAAAGTGTGTCTAAATAAGAGGTGATATGGCCTGAATTAACTTAAGTACCTTTACAAAAGTTGTTCATAAGGCCAAATGATCGGTGAAAACATGATAATATATGTGTTTTGGTTGAGTTGAACCATTGTTGGTTCTTGATATTAGTAAAGATTTGAATTGAGTTATACAGAGTTTTAAAGGAACTCTGAGGCCTTAGCTAAACTGAGGCAGACCAATCAGGGTCAATGCATGGCCTAGTAGAAGCTGGGCTAAGATAAACCTTAAGTTAGAAGACAGAAATTGGTTATGAAGGGAAAGGTGTTTCCTTCCATATAAACGGTTGAACGCCGTTTCTGATTGTTTATTTCATGCCTATTGTAGGGCGTGAGACGCATAGCACTGGTGGAAATCACCACGAGACTAGGGGAGCTGCTTCTGAGCTAAGACCAAGTAAGCTCAGTGTTTTCAGAGATTGTTTCCCTACTTGTGTTTCACTACACCCAACATGGGTAATTGCGTGATATGGCTTGCATTCTGATGTTTTATGATTCTGTGATCCTGTATATGTATTGAATGTTGATGAAATGGCTTGATGGCTGCTAGCAACTGAATGCTGGCCAAACCTTGAGATAGGGTGTATGTGTATTGATTACACGAAGATAGTGTGTGCTATGTTACTTATGCTGATGATATTGAATACACTAGTATAGTGTATGCTTGCATGAACTCTATTATGAGATGATTGTGATGTGATTGCATAGCATTTACTGGCCAGTAGATAGAGGAACTATGGACCCCTTAGGAATGTGTCCTTAAGTGGATGATCTCCCCTGGGACAATCTATAGGCGTCCATGTAAACCGTGACTAGATGTGCCTTTAAGTAGATGATCCTATTCAGGTATTGGGCGGCAAGTCCTGAGTAGATGTGTCTTTCAGTAGATGATCCTACTCGGGCATGGATTGAGTGAGTCTTGAATAGATGTGCCCTTCAGTGGATGATTCTATTCAGGTACTCAAGTAAAAGTCATGAGAGAATGTGTCCTTCAGTGGATGATCTCTCTCAGGCCATTTGTGTGTTGATTATATGTATGATTGCACTATGCTGTTATGTGTGTATGTCAGACTCTGATCAGCCAAGAAGGCTGTTTATCTGATAAAGGATTTATTGATGAGATTTCTGCTTTATTATGTGATCTATATATATATATATATATATATATATATATATATACACATATTCATTGATATGCTGGAAAGTGAATCAGGGGGAGGGAAACCTCTAAGAACCCTGAGTTTACTGGGATGATTATCTCACCCCTGTTTGGGGCTCATGTTGCAGGAGTTGAGACTGAAGTCCCTGAGAGATCCTAAGGCAAGAGGCCTGAGTTGAGATAGTGTGAAAACAACCCTAGGTCTAGATGACTGAGCTTGTTAGCTCATATTTTGTTCATTTTGTCTGTACTTTGGAATCCTAGGGGATAGTTGTATAGTTTTGAGAAAGGGTACTGTGTAAACACCAGATATTCACCATATATGTATATAAAGTGTATTACTATTGAATTCAGGCTTCCTTTATCGTTTATTTCCATGCTTGCTGCGACACTCTGATATTGTAATAATGATAACACGTCGGGTGCACACGGGGTGTTATAGTGTTTTACTGGATTTTTGACAAAAATGGGTTAAAAAAATATAATTACCATAATAGGTTGGTCAAGAAAGTATTTACTAAAACATTATTTGTCACGTAAAATATAGGAGACGATACTCAATACATATTTAATGACTAAATCTCGTTATATTTTTATTTAATTTAGCGTTGGTCAAGTCGATGCAAAAATGTTTGTTTAATGGCTAAATTTCATCACATTTTCACTCAATATTTTGAAATTTTCCTTAAGTTTTAGGGACAAAAATAGAACAATATTAAACAATTACATTGACACTCCTATGATTATATTGAAATTCGTATGATGTCTTTGTTATACTTTCTTACAAAGGTACATAATGTAATATGTTTTTTGAACAATAGAGATAGCCAATGTTAGTTTGTGTAAGTGAGATATTAGTTAGTAAGATTTTTTTTTTATAATTTTAAATCCCCATATATTGTTTTAAAGATTTTTTACTCACTAAAAAAGCATTGAGTGTTTTTTTTAACCAAAATATGTTATAATATATAAGATACTAATATATTTTTCATTTAGTATTTTCTTTATAAAATAGTAGGAGATTTTTAAGGAAATGTTGTGGGAGGAACAAAGTCAAGCTGATAACTAATGAAAATGTGACATCTAGTCATTAAATAAGTATTTAGGATCGATTTGACCGAAATTAAATACCTAATAAGATTAGGTATATCATGATAATGCCTTCTATTATACGACAAACACAAATAATATATACAAGGTGTCATTTAGAATGACTTCTCCTATATCCTAAGTAGCAAAAATCATTCATTTTAATAAATTCTTTCTTAACCAATATGATAATTAGTTTTTGTTTTTAACTCTTTGGTACAAAATAATGTTTTACTCAATAAAAACTTTTAATGAATTTTTTTTTCATTATTTATGTGGAACATATATACAATAAAAATAACATTATATTAAACTTTTACAAAAAAAAATTAGAGACGGACAACTTGTTTTTGTTGTGTAATAAATAAACTATATGGAAATGTACAACGGAAACCTTTTACAATTTTAGTTAATTTGAATTTTGAAATGCACGT
>PYAF01000705.1:18885-38065 GCA_007407185.1 Glycine tomentella | reverse complement strand
AATTTTCAATAATTTATTATTTTGTCTTTAAATGGTTATGAGTTTAACTCTTTTTGAATTTTTTTTATTTTTATTTTATTTAATTTTGTCACTTAAATATCATCTTAACAATTTATATAAATGTCACGTCAACACCAATACGTTACATCAAAATTAATATTTAACTTTGGAAAATCAATTAACGGAATGACTAAAATTATTTATTCTGAAAAATATAAAACTAAATATCTTGATTTAAAAATAGGAGACCAATATCAAAGATTTGAAATTATAAAAAGATGATAATTATAATTTAGCCAATATATTTTTTAATTGAAGAGACTAAAAATAAATTTACTCAAAATTTTAAGGATTAAAAAAAAAACTAATCCTTAATAAACATTTGTCAAATAAAAATGACGTATAAAATATAAATTCTGAAAATATGAAAATTTACATATTTCCGAAATATTAACGTGTATAAAAATATTATTTCTTAAAAGTTTCAAAAAATACGAGAACATCTCAAGTGTATTAAAAAAATAAAATCCGGAAATACAAGTGCGGAGGCGCAAGCTGGACATGTACGTAACACAACATTTAGACCAAATGGATTAAAAATAAAAATTAATTATTAAAATGGTTAGTTAAAAAAATATTTATCAAAACGACTTATTTTTATTAAGAGAATAAGAGATATCACTTTGAATAACACCTTATACGTTTCATTTGTCCTGAGTTGCTCTAGTACATTCTATCTTATAAGATATTTAGTAAAATATATGTTTAATGACCATGTTTCTCTTTTTTAAAATCTCCTATTACTTTATAAAGAAAATACTAAAATAAAAAATATTAATATCTTAAATATATTAAAAAATATTTTGGTTAAAAAACAAAGAAATTCTCAATGATTTTTTAGTGAGTAATTTTTTTATAAAAAAATACAAGGGAATTTAAAACTATAAAAGAATCTTGCTAATAAGTATTTCACTTTTAATGTGACACTGTTGATCTCTATTATTCAATAAACACATTATGTTGTGTGCCTATATAAGAAATTATAGCAAATATATATCATATGAATTTCAAAGAAATCATGGAGGGTTTAATGTAATTGTTCTATATTATTTTATTTTCCCCCCTAAAATTTAAGTAAAGTTTTAAAATATTAAATAAAAATGTGATATAAGATTTAATTATTAAGTAGGCATGCAGCGAGATCCGAACTCGTGAGTATCTGCCAGAATCTGCTCTGATTTTAACGAGAAAAAATCGAGTTCTTTGGGTTTGGGTTTTCCCTGGTAGCCAAAAGCGAAGGTGGGGGTGGGTATGAGATTATTGATACCCGTCCCGCTCCGTAATAAATAATATTAAAAAATTAAAATAAAAAATATATTTTTTTAATTGAATTGATAGATTTTGTTTTGTAATTTTTAAATTATGATCTCATATTTTATACGTGAGTTTGTTATTATTATTTTTTTTCGTAGTTAATTTTTTTTCCGATTTTTTAATAAAAAAAGTTATATTATTTTTTATTTTTTAATTTTAATCAAATAACGGGGACGAGACGGCGAAAATCCGACCCCAACTGGAACGGGAAATGAGGATGGATTTTAAAACCCGATAGGGATCGAGGACGGGACGGGGAGTGAGTTTGGGGGCAGGGGCGAGGACGGGGAATGTAATACCCCGTCCCGCCCCGTTGTCATGCCTATTATTAAGTATGTATTTTAGGTCTGCTTATTGAGTAAAAAATTGATTTACAAGATGGAACATATTATAGTAACATCTTCTGTTATAGGAAAAAAAACACAATATATCTTGACGAACCTGATAAAATTTCATTCATTTTAATAAATATTTTCTTGACAAACCTAATAATTAGTTTTTGTTTTTGACGGATGATGAAAAAGCCAACGTAACACTGTCCGAACAAAACAAAACATAATCGGAGCCAATCATCCACCGTCAGTACAATGATGAAGGGCGCTTACATATCACGCAACATCCCACACCCAAACAAACCTCTTTCTCCGCCTATTTTAATTTTAATTAAAAACACATTCTTTGATTCATCTAAGAGTTACTAATAAAATAAAATATTTATAAAAAAAGTGATTAAATACAAATTATTAATGTGCAGTTAAGATTAATATCTGAGGTCCATTTTTTTTTTTTTGACAAAAACAATTTTAAGTTTTGCTTATCTGTTGACTCAATTTCGGATTAGTCCATTTTCCATGATCAACATAGGCTTAAGATAAAAAATAAAAAAAAAATTATTAAAAAGAAACCGAGAACGAGAAGAGAAGTGTATGGAAGAATTGCGAGTGTCACCACCAGCTGCCACTGAGTGAGTAATTCCCTACTTTAACCTTCTCTCACCGCTGCCACCACCGCCCTCTACCATGGACTCTGTTCCGTTTCGCGATGGCAACATACATACCATTCTCGACTCCAGATATTTTCACTCTCCACTGGTATTCTTCTTTCTCCTTTTTTTTTTTCTTTCTGTTTTCTTCAAATTCAAAGCGAAGCATCTCGCGGATTCCGATCATCTATCTGTTGCATGATGATTTCATAAAAAGACGTGCTCTGATTTTCGTCTAACGATTTTTTACCAAGGAAATGCTCTTCTTGTTTCCCATAGGATGTTGGTCATAGTTTGCACACTCATTCCTCGTTGATTCGGAGGCTTTCTCAAGAAACGGAGTTAGAGGTTGGTAACGTATCTTAATTTACCGCTACACCATGGTATTGCCATATGTTAGTAGGAAATCGGAGTAGCATCCATGTGATTATGCGAATATTTCTTCATATACATGTTTCTGTGTGAAATGCAAAATTGCAGTGTTCTTTTCTTCATTTTGATTTATTGTATTATCGTAAAGGGCGTATGGGTTTTAGGTGATTCTAGCATTTGCTGTTACGCTTGCATAAAGAAGATCGAATAATTGAACGAATACATGTAAATATGTATTTTGAGGTGCCTCGAGTGATTCGAGATGTTGAGTGTGTTCTGACTACGCTCACATATCATCTTTTTATACTTATGTTGAGAAATTGTTGTATATTATTATTCAAAGTTTTAAAAAATGGTCCGTGACTGCAATTTTGGCCGCAACATCAAGGTTTTTGGTGTTATCGTGAACAATCACAATTATGGCCTCATCAGATGTGTTTGTCGGTAATTTCCTATTTTCCGGCAATTAAGGATTGCGATGAAACCACAATTTAAATCCTCAATAATTATATTATATTGATTAGACTTATCGTCAGTAGTCATGAATTCCTTAAAAATGCTTGTACTAACCATAGACTTCCACTAACATTCTCTTCAAGTTTCTGCAGCTGTTTGCTTTCTTTTCTGTGCATCCCCCAATTAAAAAAAAAAAAAAAATCTATTCATCCTAAATATTGTTTGTTGACTTTTCTGGGTATCCTTTTGCTCATGATTTTAATAGGGCCACACTGGCTGTGTCAATGCGGTGGCTTGGAATTCCAAAGGTTCGTTACTGATATCTGGATCAGATGATTTACGGGTATGACACATATTTTATGTCATCTGTAGTTCTGTAGTCTCATACACTAGATTGTAGCTATAAGATGTAACACCAAAAAGATGTTGAAAAATGGGAGATTCTTTTTTGGAAATACTGGATGGGAAATGTATGAGAAATAAACTTTGACATATTTTAGGGTCCATGAAAAATCAACAAACGAAATTCCATTAATGAAATAAACAAAGGGGGTGTGTGGATGACTTGTATATAGATTTAACCATTCTTTTAATGTAGAATTAGACATTCATTTAGAAATAGGAAATTCCTAATTATTATTATTTACTTTACTAAAATTTACAATAATAATATTTTTGAAATAATCAAATAGATATAGATATCTATTTGATAAATCAATCGAAATTTATTATATTAATATTAATTATTAATCCCTATCTTGTACTTTACTTTATGCACTAAAATATCAAATAAATTATATAAATAAGAAATATTGGATTGGATATTCTAGATTGGATATGTTTTCTCATATAGAATGTTCCATTGTAAAATTCCCCTCTCTTCTTGAGCTAAAATGAAGTCTCTTTGTCCATGATTAAATGAGAGACTTTGACATATCTGTCACTTATTGTGCTTGCTTCTAGTTATCACACAGTTGTGATTTATTTTCAAACCAAGTAGAGAGAGTGATCAAGAAGCATCAAACTACAGAGAATAATTTTCTGTTTGTCTTATGTCTTGTTTTGCCTGATATAATTTATAATTATTGAGTCATGACTAGTTTGAAAACTTCAGTTCTAGCTCTCAAAAGGTAGCTAACAGACTGATAGAGTCATGGAGCAAATGATTCCAGCCTCTTTGTTTTTGGTTCCCTCTTAGTCTGCTTTAACAGCAGAAGGCACTGAATTGTTTTCCTGAAATTTTGCAGATCAATATTTGGAGCTATTCTGGCTGGAAACTTTTACATTCAATTGACACTGGACATACTGCATATATATTCTGTACTAAGTTTATACCAGAAACTTCTGATGAGCTTGTAGCCTCTGGAGCTGGAGATGCTGAAGTAATACTATGATCCTTTCAATATTTTTAGTGGGTAATACAGTTTGAATTCTCTAATTTCATTTATTTTTTTATTTTGGTAGGTCCGTTTATTTAATTTGTCTCACTTAAGTGGGAGTGGATTTAGTGACAATGCCATCATTGCTCCATCTGCACATTACCAATGTCACACTCGCAGAGTCAAGAAATTGGCTGTAAGTTATGTGGTCTCTAAGAAATAAAACATAATCTGTGGGAAAAATCTGCATCCTGTGAGTTTTCATGTCTTCCCTGTTCCTTTTTTGCAGGTTGAAAATGGAAACCCCAATGTAGTATGGAGTGCTAGTGAAGATGGGACCCTAAGGCAACATGATTTTCGGGAAGGTACCTCTTGTCCTCCAGCTGGATCTTCGCACCAAGAGTGTCGAAATATTCTTGTAAGTGGTTTAATTCAGTTTTAGTCATTCCTACTTATTGGTTTTGAATGCAATTGGACCTTGTCTGGCATACGAACATATGGAATTGGATTGAAAATTTAAAATTTCCAGCTCTTGTATGCATATAAGTGATCTGAGAAAACTGGTTTTTCCTTCATTTTCGGTAATATTTGAATTTACCAATGAAAATACCAATTGGTTTGCCGAGATTAATTCATCTGCTATATTAGACATCTGCGATTGTTTCTAGTCATATGTCAATTACAATCTTTTCTCCATAGTTCAACAAGGTAGGTTGGAAGAGTATACTGGAACCTGCTATAAGATATTGTTGGATGTAATCATGCGATATAATTTTCTATGCTATCCACCTCTTTTAATAATAATTTTTTTCCCTTTATATTATTTATTATGCATTTTTTAGTTCTTTACACTAAATGGGAAGCTGCTCTTGGATGGAAGGTGGGGGAGAGGATCAAACTTTTAATTTGATTTTTCACGTAGCAGTGGCAAAAATTCAACATGCTGTTTTGACATTTCCTCCTGTTTTTTCAAACTATCATGGGTTATTATGATAGCTCATTTACATCCTAAACTATAAGTGCACATGGGAAACCTATATGACTGGCATTTCAAGGGAATCATTAATGATGAGCAATTCTATGCTTGAGATATTGGTTGCATCTTTGATCTCATCTATCATTATTGCCTCAATACTCTGTAAATTAAATGGCTTTAGTAGGGAAGTTAGTTAGTATGTCAACAGTCTTTATACAATGTAGTTTTTTGAGTTTTTTTACTGCAAGTTAGTCAGGAAGATGGTTAACTATGATCATTGTTTTCTAAAGCTGGAATTATTTTTTTCTTCACATTAATTGATTTTCATGTTTAATGCTTAATGTCAGCTTGACTTACGAAGTGGATCTAAAAGGTCGCTTGCTGACCCTCCTAAACAAGTCCTTGCTTTAAAATCTTGTGATATTAGTTCAACTAGACCACATTTGCTTCTTGTTGGTGGGAGGTAAATATTTCTGGTGATTAATTATGTTAATTAATTCATCTTTTTATTTCAAACTGATGTTAGCCTTTGCATTTCTCGCAGTGATGCCTTCGCACGCTTATATGATAGAAGGATGCTGCCACCTCTTAGCTCATGTCGGAAAAGAATGTCTCCACCTCCTTGTGTTAATTATTTCTGTCCAATGCATCTTTCTGATCGTGTGAGTCCGTTGCTTTACTGGTCTATGATTATCAACTTTGGAAGTGTTTGTATTGCAGTCAATTTGTTCAATCCATTAAGTGTTGAAAATTTATAAGTCCTTTTTGGGGGGGTAAAAATAATTCTTTTAGAGAAGGGATACAATGTAGTAGGATGGAAAAAAAAAAAAAAAAAAAACTAAAACAAAAAGAACAATAACAAAGGAAAGTTGGATATGTTGGAAAGCTTTGCTTATTGTTGAACTTTTTTTTTATATTTCTTCTGGATTCTGTATAATTTGATTTCTTTTGGGAGGGTATATGGCCATTTTTGCTAGCATTTCTTTCTTTCTTTCTCATCTCTGATAAAGCTTTTCTTCTATGTAAAAACAAAAATCATATCTTCTTGTTAACTAATATTCTTTACATTTTCTTTTGGGAGTGTGATCGTAATGGAGGGCTGGGAATCTTATTTTTTCTTGAATTTTCTCACCCATTATGAAAAAGGGAAACAATCATAGAAATTTTTGTTTCTTTCCATTTATGAATTGTAGTATGGTACTTGTCTGAAATGTTGGGTATCTGCACATGCTATTATAGGTGTAAATAATATTGTTCATAAGCTATGTGTTGGTGGTTGCCTGGTTGGCATATCAAATATTGCAAGTTTACTTTCAATGATATAGGTTTGAAATGTGAAATACCATTTTTCCTTGGTGTTAACAAATGCAATATTCCCCAGAATTGGGAATTCTATTCCATTCTAGAGGGGTAAGTGGGAGTGTTGTTGTGTTGAATTCCTCCTACTTACCTATTGGGTATCAAAATCAACAGCACCTTTAACCTAAGCTAATTGGGGTTGATGGTAGATGAATCCAATGATAGATAAGAGGAGATTGAAAAAAACAAAGTGGAAGGGGAAGGGGAAGGGGAAATAAGATAAAAGAAAAGAATGTGGAAAGAAGGAGGGGGGAGATGAAGAGGAAAATGACTAAAAAATGACCATCTGGAACATAGAGAAAACAACGGGTCTAACCCTCCACCAAGCTTATGGCTTTTCTCCATTCCGTCCTAAGACACACCGTCCGTTAATCTATATCCCACTCCATTAAGTCTTGTTTAACTACCTTTTCCCAGGTAAGTTTCGGTCTACCTCTACCTCTCTTTTGAGCTCTTGGTAACAAACTTTTGTTCTTACGGGAGCATCCAGGGGCCGTTTCATTACGTGTCTAAACCACCTCAATCTATGTTCCCTCATCTTTTCACTCACCGGTATTACTGCTACCTTTTGTCGAATATCTTCATTTCTTATCTTATCCATTTTTGTATAACCACCCATCGACCTTAACATCATCATTTCTGCTACCCCTATTTTATGCTCATATTGTCTATGTGCTGGTCAACATTCAGCTCCATATAACATTGCAGGTCTTACAATTGTTCTATAGAATTTTTTTTGTAGCTTAAGGAGAATTTTGCAGTCACACAAAAACTCAGATGCATTCTGCCATTTCATCCACCCTGCTTTGGTATCCTCATCATAAATCTAAATAATGATACTTTACATTCTCAATCTGTCTCTTCTTCTGTTGACACACTAATATCCACTGTTGGCATTTTTAGATCTCTGGAGATGGTGGCAATCATGGCTATAGTCATGTCTGGTGAAAGAAATGACAGCTGTGGCTGTGGTGGTGGCAGCTTTTTCTTGGGATATTATGTTGTTAATTTTATACAACTGATTTTGTGGAAAGAAGTCAAGACACATACGTGTTTGCACACGTTAATGATTAAAAAATGCTGGGTCAGAAAAATCATTAATAATTCCTATCCTAGAATGCCTAAACCAAAATCAAGTAGTTTGTAATGATAATTTTTCATTCTACTTACCTAATGTCCTACGTGCTCTATGTTTCATTGTATTGGCTCAGCCATTTTCCTTCTTGGTACATGATGTGTTATGGTATGTGTAATTCTTTCTGACACTTCAAGCCAAATGTTGTTGCTCTCAAATTGTATCTTTTTTTCCCAGGGACATCCAAGCTTGCACTTAACTCATGTTACATTCAGTCCTGATGGACACGAGGTTCTCCTCAGCTATAGTGGAGAGCACGTTTACTTGATGAATGTAAATCATGGTAAAGCATATCACATTGAATCTTGTTTTTGTTTATTTGTTTGCCACTAGTTGTATAATGTAATGTGATTTTATGTTTGTTCGAGGTATGGGTAAAATTTTCAAGAATAGCATAATGTAATATACTCTTATTTTTTCAACTTATTTGGGAGTATTGGGTAAATTATAGAAGTTCTTTAATTACCCAACAGTTTAATTTATGAATGGCGGGAAGAGGAATACATTTTTTTTTGCATGGTGTCGTCTTATTTGGTTATGCTATGCTTGTTATTAGTGTAATTCACATTGTCAGAGACACAAGAAGAGAGATGTGTAGTGTGTTGTTTTATGAAATTTTGGTTAGAAGATATTGAAACTCTAAATAATGCAATAAAGCTTGAATGGTGATTTTCCTTCTTTTCTTAAAAAAAATTCTTGTGTTTTGAAATGGGTTGTCAAGAGGCCAGTTGATGCTGTGTTTCACTCTGATGCCTTCAGTGATGTGCATGTACATGTTAATCCTGTTTATGTTTGGACTCTTCCTTTAGCTTTTTCAACTGGAGTTCACCATGCATCTTTTTTGCAACCCTTAGTGGAAGTCCTATCACATCATTTTGATTCCTTTATATCATAACGGGGATCCAGTTCCTAAAATGTTCCTTTTAAAAGCAGTATTATTTCATTTGCTGACAGATTTTTTTGATGATCTGTCAAAGTTATTTTCTAGGTTGAGTATGGTGTGGATATGAATGTTCTCAAAGATCTATTTATGACTGTTTAAACTGCAGTAACTTCCATTCTGTTAGTTTCTGGTTACTGTCTTTATGTGGATTGTAAAAGTTGAGACTGTACTTAATTTTTGCGTTATACAGCTGGAGTGAATGAGATGCAATATACTTCAGGAGATTATTCAAAGGTGATGACATACTCTCCAACAATTAATGGGACAGAGATGCAGCCTTGTGTATCTAATGTCTTCCCAAATGGATTTCCTATTAAAAAGAACATTGCTGAAAAGGTATGTAGTTATTTTTTGTGTGTGTGTGTGTTTTTTTTTTTTTGGGGGGGGGGGGGGGGTATGCCTATGCATCATTTTTGCTGTAGATATGTGGTGTAACTAAGACATGAAACGTCCGTTTTGCATAATTTTTGTTGACTAATTGGGTTTTACAGCTTGACAAGTGCAGGAAACTAATAAAATATGCTAAGAAATCATTGGACAATGGGACACCCTATTATGGAATTGATGCATGTAATGAGGTTTTGAATGGCTATAGCCATATTATTGGGCCTGCACTGAAACATGAATGCTTGTGTACTCGTGCTGCACTATTGGTCAAGGTTCTTGTTACAACTAAACTGGATCTTAGCATTTTGCTTTCCATTCAGTTTATATATATATATATATATATATATATATATATATATATATATATATATATATATATATATATATATATATATATATATATATATAGTATTTACTTGATGGGACATGTTTTAAATTTCCCACTCTTATCCAGAGGAAATGGAAAAACGATGTTCATATGGCTATAAGAGATTGCTATGCTGCAAGGAAAATTGATAATTCCTCTTACAAAGCACTATACTATATGTCAGAAGCATTGTCACAGGTAACTTTGTTGTATAATCTGCATTTTAAAATGTGTTCACTTTGAAATAATGTGTTATACTAGTTTCTGAGACTCGTTAAGCCTCATTCAAAATAGGAAAAATTATTAGAGTTGTATAGATTTTTGTAGTAGTGAGAATGGGAGAGTGAAGAGAATTCGAAGCAGTAGTGAATGATATTGATTCTTATTACTGTCTTGTATATGCAAGTTATTTTAGGGTGGTTGGGGTGGGAACGGGATATAGAACTTGAACATTGAAAGAGGGCTATTCATTCAAGTTGGAAACATCTTAAATCCATAAAATTCCCATGCCAGCCAGGATTAGGGTGCGAAACATGATAGTTCAATACATTACAGGAAATTTGCTGTAGGTTATAAAATGCCAACTAAAGCACCAAGAGACAAGATCATAGAAACCCAGAAGGAAACAAAGAGAAACTAAAGAGTAGGCTGGAACCTGTTTATCTGTGAATTTCTTAATTGAAATTTGAGATTTAAAGCATTTTTTGACAAATCAGTTATTTTGTTTTAACAGGAGGGACTTTTATGGATCTTTTTTACTTCATTTTGATGCTATTTGTTTGTGTCAAGCATACCCTTTGATAGCAGAACCTGCCATTAGTTTTAAAACCCGTTATATTAATGTTTTTTCGTTGCAGTTGGGTAGACATGAAGATGCTTTGGAGTTTGCTGTTGCTTCCCATTCATTAGCCCCATCCAAATCTGAAGTTGCAGAAAGAGTAGCAAATGTGAAGATGGACATTGCTTTGGGTATGGATAATATGGCTGGATTTAGTTATAAGGATGTATATATTGAATTGCTGCATTTCTATTTCTACATGTATGCAAATTCGTCTTCTACTTGAGGAAATTTGTGAATGGCCCTTGTCGCCTAAAGATGTTTGCGCCCCATTGAGCTCACTAAATCATGCTTTACTTTTCTTACGTAGACTAATGATATTAAAGTATTTAATAGTTACTGTATTGCCATAACTGCTAAAATTTGATACAGAAAAACCAATCTAATTTCCAAATGTTGCTCTTTATGATTGGGAAATTATGCACTATTCTTTTTTAACATTTTATGTAGATCTAACTGATTTATTTAACAGCTGAAGCTGAAAAAAATAGTAAGACCAATGATGGGGCATCAAGGTTTGATAGTAGGGGTGGACGAATATTATCATTAAGTGACATACTCTATCGTCCTGAGTCTAATGGTGATGCTCCACAAGATGGTCCAAGATTAGAGAGGAATGATTCTGATTACGATGAGGAATTGGAGTTGGACTTTGAAACATCGATATCTGGTGATGAGGAACATGATCTTGAATCAAATATTCTTCATGGAAGTTTAAATCTTAGAATTCATCGGAGAGGTGACTCCAGAGACAATGCTGGTGCAAGTGGATCATGTGAATCACCTTCATCATCATCACATAACAGTAGAACTTCTTATAAGGTACATATTACTATCTTCAAATTTTATTATTGTCGATGCCTTCCAAAATTATTTCCTGGGTTTTTGTAAGGGCTTCATTTGATGTTTGTTTATTTTCATCTCCATTGGTTCCAATGCATAATCCTAAAATGTAATTATTAGTATTATGTTGTAAGGGTGCAACAACCTTCAGATTTGAAGTGCTTTAGAAGATTTTGATACATGTTTGTAAACCCATTTGATTGCTTAATGTTGGTGCCTTCATTCTTTGGTGATGCAATGTTTATTGAGAAACTTATTAAACTAATGTCAAATTGCTTATACATTTTGGATAATTTTGCTCTATTGTTAATATTGCAGCCTGAACCAGCTGTTGATATGAAACAGAGATTTGTTGGCCATTGCAATATTGGGACTGACATAAAACAAGCCAGTTTTCTTGGTCAAAGAGGTATGCTATTTCTTATGTGATTTTCTAAATTAGAATTAGTTGTGAACAATGAGTCTTTTTCATATATCAAACAAATATAGTAAAAGCAAGATGTTTTTTCTTTCTCCCTCTTTATATCTCTTGGTTGCTTTATTGTTCACATTGTATTTTTGCCTTGTTGTTTGCCGAGGAGAAATATATAATATATATACCAAAAACCGTCTTAGGGCCGAGTAGCGGCCTCGACCCGTTGAGTATCAATTGATATAGGAGAGAAAAAACTGTGTATGGATGTCGCGGAGGCTCTCTTACGAAAAATGTATGGAATTCCTGAATATCCAAACTAGTAACTACAGTAATTTAGATAATCCAATTTACACACAAGTACTCTTGAGTTATTTATTTTACAGTATCTTTTAGAAATGAAAACCAATAGTTCAGGTGTTATATGCACAGCCACCAATGGAAATATAGTTACGTTGTATTTTTTTTGCATGTGGGTGTTTTTTTATTTTATCATAATGAATGCCTCCTTTTGATTATTCAATCTTTGGTAGGTAAGTGGTGAGTTTTGAGTTGACAGTTGGTCCACCATAGTTGCAAATTTGTTCAAAATTGTATCACTTGTTTATTTGTAGGTGAATATGTTGCTAGTGGAAGTGATGATGGCAGATGGTATATTTGGGAAAAGCGTACGGGCAGACTTATAAAAATGCTGAATGGTGATGAATCTGGTAAACATGGTTTTCCTCAAGGGTTTCGGGTTTAGTAGTATCCTCTTGTATGGTTGTCTGATGCAATTATTTTCTTCTTGCTAAAGTTGTAAATTGTGTACAATGCCATCCATTTGATTTTGTTGTTGCAACCAGTGGGATTGATAGCACAATAAAGGTGAGTATGATGACTCTATGATGTGTAGTATCTTTTGAATTGAATAAAAACTTCAATCTCTGAAGCTTTCTGGTGGTGCATTATTCTAGATATGGACTCCAAATGCTCCTGTTCCATCTTCTGTAGCTGGTGGTTCAGCAGGACCAGAAACTGGCGATGTGTTGGTTGCTATGGAGAGCAATCAACAAAAACTATATTGTAGCCATAATACTATCTTGTAAGGATTATTAGACCTTTTTTTTTATATTGAAAATGAAATTATGCAGCTTGGTTATTGTTCAGGTAGTTTATTATAACCACAATAACTTGCAAGCCTGTCTAGAAATAAATTCGATGGTGGCTATGAGCTTGGCTTATATTTCAGTCTGTCATCCTGTTCTTAATGTTGCATGTCATACTCATCACCACCTCCAACTTCAGAGATTGCTCTGCTTCTTGACTTAATCCTAATATTATGAAGTAGGCTGCATTTCTCATCTTGTCGGTGAGCGCAGGTGATACATGTCAGGCAATTAACCAAGAGGGTTGGAGTTAATGTCTTCCATGTTTAGTTGTCATTATTCATGAATTGAGCATGACATTTTGATACATTCTTACTTTTCTATTTCTGTGCTACATTGATATGTTCAACCATTTAGATATATTATGGGTTAAGTGAAATTTTATTCTGCAGGCCCTTTTTGGAATCATTTAGAATGCAGGAGTTTCCTGAAGGGGAGTTTCCTGAAGGGCCGTTACGCTTGCGTCCATTTGAATGTGCTCAAAGCTAAAGGTTTGCTAATTTTCATCTGGTGGTAAGTCTTTGTTCATTTCTCTCGCATGTAAGTTAGTATTCAGATTCCTTTATAAGTCTCTGTCTAGATAAACTTTTCAGTAAATATTTATAGAAAAGGAAAATAAGAAGGTAAAAATAAATTAAATTGCTCCCACAAGTTAAAATCACCTTGTAGTCTTGTATACATTTTTTTTTTTTTTTTTTGAAGTTTTCTCTTCTAACTTCTCCAAAAGTTAAGATGGATAAATTGATTTTAACTAATGAAAGAAGTTTGATTTATTTTGCTTTTTTCTCTTCTTTAATAAAGTGTTTATTCAGTAGTTTATACTTATATTCAAATAGTGTCCTAAATCCTAAATATGTAATTAGCAAGCTTTGAGGAGTTTATTGATCTCTGAATAAAAGAGGCTCAGTTTTTGGTGTTAGTAATGTTTCAAAACCAATTCAATGAGACCTTTAGTTGTGGTTTGAATGGTTCAATTGGCTAACTTGATGGTTCAACCAAGGACAAACCAAACAACATAAAAAGATACCATAAAATCTGCAAGTTTGGTTAAGATGTAATCTTGAATTTTCATTTCTGTTGTATTGCTAACTCATCTCATGTATATTAAACTTGTATTTCACAAACCTTGTCTTACAAGTTACACTACTTAACCGGAAATCCTTTGATCCTCAAACATCAAAACGTTTTTAAAAATATTTATCAGTTTTTAAAACACCACTTTGGAATCTAAGAATGGGCATGTGTAGTTGCTGAAGCTTTCACATCTGGCTGATTTCAAGATGTTTAGAGAGCAAGCTTTTATTTTTCTTTATGAATTGGCCAAATGTCGAATTGGGTTTCTATCCTTTTTTCTAGGACATGTTCCCGTGTCTTCGGGCCTTATATGGAACCACCGTGCTTGTGCGTTTGTATCATCAGACTGGAGTTATAAGAGTTAGCTTTATCCTTTGTACCATTGTAGGGTGCTCTATTCGGTTGTGTGCATATGAATCTGGACTGATTAGTGATGACATTGATGGGGAGGAGCCATTATCGGTGGGTATGTGGTATGATCTTTTGACTATAGAAGGCATTTTAAGGACGCGCGGAATAATTTGGAACGTTGAAATAAATCCTGGGTGTTATCCCGGATTTTTTTTTTTGGTAAAAAGGTATTATTCTGGATTTATTTCCTGGACTGCTGGTGATTTAAAAAAAGAAAGAGTTGTACAAATTTACTGGTTGTCATGGTTGTTGATATAATGTGTATAGTAAAAGGTGGTCTCTGAATTAAAAAATTACATTTGTTAGATTTAATCTTTGTATAGTAAATGATCTCAAGAAATCCTGTTAGTTTGAACACGGATATTATAATAGTACTTGCATTTTAAAATAAATAAATGGTAAAGAGATTAATAACTATTATCTTTAGGCTATGATTTTGATTCTTATAATATACTGTTTTATTTATTTATTTTGGTCTTTATAAAATATTTTTTAAAACGAATCTTGTAAGATTTTTGTTTTAGTATGTTACTAGTATTTGGTGTTAGTTCTTATAACGTTTTTCTAGTTCTTGTAATATCTAAATCATTTGCTTTTTTTATAAGAAATTTTATAAAGTATCATTTTCCAGAAAAAATGATACGGACTAAGACAAAAAAAAAAAAAAAAAAAACAGTATATATACACAGGGATGAAAACATTTAAGCCTTATTTTTATTATTTATTCTAACTTAACTATTTTTTTTATTTGGAACAAAATTATAATAAAAAATTGAAAATTGAAAATATAGTTTAATACATTTCTTTTTAGTGTGTGATCACTTATTTTGAAGGGGTGGACTTGAAATTAGGGTTTATCGTGTATAGATATGAAAAATATTTTTGATAGATCCGTTTTCTTTCTCATCCCATTTTCTAGTTCTTTTTTTCTATTTCTTTATTTATAATTTTCTCATTCTACTTTTTCTCTTTTCTGTCTCTTTCTTTATTCACCTTAATCCATCCCAATATGCGGTAAATAAGGACTCTTGGTATTTCACTGGTAGAAAATGTCTCACAATAAGGATTGGCGATTTATATTGTCAATAGTTAAAAATATATTTTACAAAATAATTTTAAAAAAATAATTCATCCAGATTTCGAACATGCGAGTATTATTAGCACAATGTTGTAATCATTAGTTAATAGGGTAATTATATTAAAAAATAATTGATATTGCTATATATAATACTATATTTTTTAATATATATTTAATACACATATAAATTTACATAATAAATTTTATAACAATTAATTTTGATCTAATAGTATTATATATATATATATATAAATTTTTATTAAATGTATGATTTTTATTTGAAATTTATATATGTAAAAAATACATTAGTAGATCAAAATTAATTGTTATAAAATTTATTATATAAATTTATATGTGTATTAAATATATATTAAAAAATTTAGTATTTATATAATGATATTAATTATTATTTAATATAATTGAACTATTAATTTAGTTATTTAGAGTGTCATATTAATAATAAAAAAGTTACATAGAATGGATCATTATTTTTAAATTATTTTATAAAATATATTTTTAACATAATATTAAATATAGATTAACATTTACAATCTCATATAGCCTATATACTTAAAAGTGTGGGGGAAGAAAATCTCTAGATACACCTGCTTCTGCCCCGATTAATGTTTTTCGATAACTGCGGTAATTTTCAAAATCATTAACACGGTGACTTGCAACATTAGTGTGTTTGTATGAGGAATTTTAAGAGGGTATTATATTTTTAATGAATTTAATCACATTCCACTGAAAAACAGGTAGAAATAAAATTATGAGAACACTAACCTACATATACACATACATATGCACATGCATGGAATGTGAATCCTTTAGCACAAGGTAGAAAAAAGTAAAAAAGCAAGGGAGAAAAAGTATAAAAAAAAAAAGTTGAAAAAATGAAAATATAATGTGGAGTCACAATGCATCATAAAATACTAGGTGGTGAGAGCTGGACAACTTTTACATTAAAAAATTATTTGAAATAATTAAAATATTTGATAGATTCAAATTATTTTATTTTAGTAAATGCTATTTAAAATGTTTGTTATGATAAATTTATAATAATGTTGAAATTGTAGTTGTTAAAAGTAATTATTAAATAATTTTTCATATGATAACAATTTTTCACGTAGAAAGATCCGCAGTGATAAAATTTTCTTTTGTGTGATATAATAAAATTAATATCTTTTGCTGAATATATATTTAAAAAGTAAGTACTTTTTTATTAATAATTTTATAAATAATTTCATAGATAATTGATGTAATAAATTTTTAGCTCATCATACAATTGTTAATTAATTAAAATGTTTTGAGTTGATTTATCTGAGTTATTTATGTTTAAAAGCTAACTTTTGATTTAGAATCAAATAAGTTAAGCTTAATGTGAATATTATTATTATTATTTAGTACTTAAGAATTGGTTAAATGGCTCGAAATTATGAATCTTGACATATAGTAATAATTGATAACATAACTTTGTAATTCTCTTGGAATTTATACTTGGCTTTGAAATACTTTAAATTGTAATTATAATGGTATGTTTAGTTAAAGAATTTAATTGAAATATATTGAGTATGAGTAATTTTATATTATCATCCGAATTATGATACGATATGATTAAAAATTCTTGATATTTGTATATAATGAATATTTTAAAATTATATTTATAAAAAAATAATTGATTCATAATATAATTTTTTTTGATAATGTACCAAAGTTATTTTTAAATTAATAATAAATACCAACATTATTAGTTAGAACTTTTTAGGAAATGTTATACACTAGTTTTAGTTTTGTTTCAAAATACTCATCAACAATGCATTTGTCAAATAGAATTGAAAAATAAATAAATATTTAAATGGGTATTTGCGAATAATTTAAACAGATATATTCACAATTCATTATTCATTAATAAATGGTGTGATTACAAGAATATACTCGGAGATTTTTATTGTATACTTACTTTTACTGGTAGACTTTAATTTTTTCCATCGCCCTAAGGTATACCTTCTAGGTTCTACATAAGTTTGAAGACAAACAATACAAACACCTCTCGGCTCTCGTTTATTTATTTATTTATTTTTAGTTAGTTTTTATTACTTTTCTATTAGAAGTGGATGATCAGCACACGGTCCAGAACAATGATTATCATACATACATTCAATCAATAGAACATTATTTCTCGAATAATAATGATGACCACTTCACGCATACTATTATATTACTACTGCTTATAATATCTCCAAAATATCAACCCATTGAGGTTATTACGATCCCATTATGAACTTGAAAGTATCTGAACTTTATTTCGCGGTATTTTCACATGTTTCCTTCGTGGTGGGCTTTGGTAGAGCAAAAGTAAAAAGTGATTATCCCGTATTTGACAATGATTAACTTTTACAGATAGATTTCAAACGGGATTAACTTCTACAATTAGGTCAGAAACTGTATTCCAAAGACCGTGATTATCGTGATATATGTTTCCTTTACTTTACTCTTCCATGTCATGATGATCCCACATACATAGATATTTTTTCTAGAATTAAAATCTACTCCCACTGAGGAGCATTGTGTCAAAATGCCAGGCTGCTTCAATAGAATTCTTGCACCTAACCTACTTGTGTTTGATGGGTCACAATCATGTCTTGGATGGGAGAGCAAAAGTCCAACTCACTTCAGTTTAATTTTTGAAAGATCTGAACGTTTGTTTTCGTTTGGTTTAATTGGGACGTAATCAATTTTGAAATAATTGCTAGCATGAGCATAGGTAGTTAGTTGTATCATCACGAATGAGCTCAGCTGTGAACTAGATCAACGTGAACATATATAATACTTACCTGATGATCTTATAAATTCGCACGAGGTTGAGTTAGAAAGATATCTTCACCATTTAACTCTCGACTTAGGTTAATTTAAGTCATTTTTATATGTGTTAGTCTAAGTTCGGAGAACACATCAAATTAACCCTTTAAATGAATTAGTTTTTAATAACTCCCAACTAACAGATATCCTGAGTTTTTAAATAAATACAAAAAAACTGACTTGTGGGAGCTTTGCATGAATACTGTGTAGTATTGGGGTTTCATTTTTATAATTTTAAGTTATAATTAAAATTATTAGATAATTTTTTATAATTTTTCAATTAATTTTTTAATAGCGTATCAAAATTTAGAATAACAAAGAGAAGTAGAAGGTCTCAAAATTAAGCTTATGTTTTGGATCACCATTTAATTTTTTTCAGAATTACTTTAGCTCAGAAGTCAATATATAGTAATAAGGATGGAGCAATAGATAAGGCACGGAAACTTCTGGAGAGTCTTTTAGAAAATAGACTTAAACCTGATATCTTCACTTTTAGCTCTATAGTTGATGGACTCTGTCGAATAAAGAGGATCGAGGAAGCTCTTGAATGCTTTAGTGAGATGACTGAGTGGGGCATCAATCCAAATACCGTCATTTACAATATCTTGATTCGATCTTTATGCACCATCGGGGATGTTGCAAGGTCAGTGAAACTTTTAAGAAGAATGCAAAAGGAAGGAATAAGCCCTGACACCTACTCCTATAATGCTTTGATTCAAATCTTTTGTAGGATGAATAAAGTTGAGAAAGCTAAAAAGCTTTTTGATTCAATGTCAAGATCTGGCTT
>PYAF01000705.1:4389-18785 GCA_007407185.1 Glycine tomentella | reverse complement strand
TGCAAAAGGAAGGAATAAGCCCTGACACCTACTCCTATAATGCTTTGATTCAAATCTTTTGTAGGATGAATAAAGTTGAGAAAGCTAAAAAGCTTTTTGATTCAATGTCAAGATCTGGCTTGAATCCAGACAATTACACTTACAGTGCTTTTATAGTGGCTCTGTCTGAATCTGGGAGATTAGAGGAAGCCAAGATGATATTTTACTCGATAGAGGCAAATGGTTGCTCTCCCGACCCATATATATGTAACCTAATTATTAAAATATTGATCCAACAGGACTATGTTGAAGAGGCTCAAAACATCATAGAAAGGTGCAGACAGAAGGGAATGTCTTTAAATTCTATTCCTAATTTGTAGACTAGTTTTCTGCTAATTTTTAGGATGCTGCTACATTATTGAGCTTTTGAAAGTGAAGATATCGATTCAGGGTACATGTATGTTATATTATAAAGCTTTGTTGATATTGAGATCTTGTTATATGGTGGGGTCTCTGATTATTTATGCACATGTATGCATGTACTTTTTGACCATTTCAACACAAAAATAAAGAATACAATAAGAAATTTACTTTCCTTATTATGGTCACTCTCCTTTCATCATCATCATCCTTAGTGGTTTTGATGGTGGCAGCTTGGTTAACATGTTATACCATGCTTCCACTGTTGTTGTGGTTAACTTACAATAAGCTTGGTGGCAGCTTGGTTAACATGTCATATCTAATGTGTTCTGTGGTGTGAATGGTATTATTTGTCATATGCAAGGTTTTGGAGATGTTGTTGTTGTGATCCTGTGCTGGCTTTTCTTGATGGGGTTACTGTCAGTGTTAATAAGCTTGTTTTTGAGTGCATGCAGGATTTAATTGCTTTGCTCAATTTGCTTATTTGGATTCTGATAAGTAAAGGGGTGTGCAAAGCTGCAATAAATAATATTTTGCAAATGAGAAGTATAGGTATAAGCAGGTGTATGTGTGAAATAAGTTTCTTTTTTATATGTGGGAATTGAAGACAGTGTTAGGGTCACTCACCCTCCTAGACCCCTTAAGTTGATAATTTATAGTTTAGATAACTCCTTGGCTTTACTGGTGGCAGAGTAGCTATAGTTTTTGTTTTTCGTGCATTTTTGTGATTTACTTCTGAATAGGCATATCTATGTGTTGCTTGGGTTCAATTTCTTATTCCACAACAATGAAAACACTTTTTCACATACTAGGGGATTTCACTTGGAAAAATAATGTCCCATAGTAATGGATTCGGGTCCACAACAATGGGTTCAAATGTAAGAGATCTTGTAGCACTTACCTATGAGGCCCTATCCATTAGTATTATACAAAAAAATTTGACAATCTGGAGAGCCCGAGTGAAAAGCAAAGTCAATTACTGCTAAAGATTGCTTATAAACATTTATTTACTTTTTCCCCATCTGACATGTTCTGGATTTTGATCTGAACAAAACACAAGTTTGCATCTATTTGGTTGGGAATATCTATCGAGGTTTTCAAGAGTGTTGTTTTTATCAAATATTTCCTTTTTAGGGAGGTGAAGAAATTGCTTATTCTATTTTGCATGGGGTTTTGTTACCTTTTAGAGATTGAAAGTGAAGTTACTCAGTGCACTTTAATGGCAAATGAGGTGGTTACTGGTTAGCTCAGTACGCATTAGTCAGTTTGAAAGCTGAGGTTATTTGTGCCTGAACAATGGCTTATAGATCATTTAGTTTCCTGATATACTTGTGCTAATAGCTGTTATTACTGTCAAAGCACCATTCTTGGAGTGACTTTAATTTGTGTCAGTTTAACTGTAGTTTTATTTATAGTAATTGATTGGCTAAGAATGGAAGGAGGCCATATTAGAGGAAAAAGTTGTAACGTTGTAGTAGTTTGGCTGTTTCGGTTTTTTTGTTGGTTATATGTGTAGTGATAGGACACTCTGAGGTTGCTATTTCAATTAAATTGTTGGACCTTGTGGTCCCTTTATTTATGTATTTATTTTATTGTGTGTTTGTGGGGGGTGGTTAAATTACTAGCAAAATGACATTTAATTTTGAAGAACTTCACATGTTCACATATATTATCCAAAGTCATTTTCTCTATTATCACTAGTTATTCTCCTTATGTGCTTGACCTTCTCATGTAGGAAAGTCAACGTCTTTTAAGTAGAATTAATCTATATTGTTATTATCTACGTTAATTAAAAGATAACCAACCTTATATGCTCTTAAAATTATTTTTAGATGCCATATTGGGAAATAGAATAGTTGAAACTGGAATTTGGTGCTATTTCTGTCTACATCATGGTCAAGTTAGTAGCAATTAAAAGAAATGAAAATTATTTCTATAGCAAGATATATGGATACAATTCCTACTTTTTCACTGCCAAGGGTTTGAATGGTTGGTCCAATGCTTGTTTTACTTGAGCAATTTCAAGTTTTGCCAAAGTTGCATAACAAAATGACAAAATGCAAATTTTAGCACATTTGAAGGCAATAAACTACAGTACTCAATATTATAAGTACTTGTTACTTTCCTAGTTCCTATATTAAGGACCATTATGTAAGTGGTACCAATATACGAGATGTGGTTGACTCAGTATAGTCAAATATTTTTCTTTTTTCCTTTTCTAGTATTCACATGAAAAACCAATGCCTTTCTTTGGTCAGACTTGTGCTTTTTGGTGTTTCTGGTCTCAAGGCATTAAAACCCACTAGCACCTAAAGTATGCCTCTCACAACTTCCAGTTTAATTATGCATTTAATATTAAAGGTTAAGTTGCCATTTGTGTATGTATGGATTTTTTTTTTCCCTTTTCTTTCTGATATGCAAATGATGCTCGGTGACCCCTTTTCCTTATCCACTTCCACCGAAGGCTTCACTCAAGATCAGCAAAACACAAACCCTAACCCTAAACCTAATGCTCCCCCAAAGAAGAAGAGAAACCTTCCAGGAACACCAGGTCATCATCATCACCTCCTTCATCTTCATTCACTATTCAAATTAAAGCACTTCAAATCATAAGAAAATTTATTAGTGACTAAATTTAGTGACGAATGTTATGTATTCGTCACTAATATAACTTTAGTGAGGAATTTCTAAAGTTTACATATAAATTTATTCGTTACTTAAAGTTAACTTTTACTTATTTATTTAGAAATTAACACCACCATACTAGACTCTTTATTGTTATTTCACTCTTTTCTTTTTCACATTACAGATCCAGATGCCGAGGTCATTGCTCTATCCCCGAAGACCCTCATGGCCACGAACCGATTCATATGCGAAATATGCAATAAAGGGTTCCAGAGAGACCAAAATCTTCAGCTTCACCGAAGGGGTCACAACCTTTCGTGGAAGCTAAGACAAAGGTCCAACAAAGAGGTGAGAAAGAAGGTTTATATCTGCCCTGAACAAACCTGCGTCCACCACGACCCTTCAAGAGCACTCGGCGACCTCACTAGCATCAAAAAGCACTTCAGCAGAAAGCACGGCGAGAAGAAGTGGAAGTGTGAAAAGTGCTCCAAGAAATATGCAGTCCAATCAGATTGGAAAGCTCACACCAAAACCTGTGGCACTAGAGAATACAAATGTGACTGTGACACCCTCTTCTCCAGGTAAACTAATTAATATATATATATATATATATATATATATATATATATATAGTTTTCCGTTGTAAATGTGTCTAAATTCACTACAAGAAAAATGACTTATGCTTACGGAGATTTTTACCTACAGACATAAATTACTATAGGTAAAAGTCAAAAAATATTTATACCCACCATTGTTTGACGTAGGTAAAACTTAGTAACTTGTACTTACCATTATTTGGTATAGTTAAATTCATTAATACTAAAAATGACTTCTACCTACAACTACTTTATGTAGGTAGAACTCCAAAAAACTTTTACCTACAAACTCCTAGTGTATGAAAAATTCTAAAAAACATATACGTATGACCACTACAAAAAAAATTATCTATACCTACGAAGGTTTCTGCACATAAATTATTATAGATAAAAGTCAAAAAATAATTATTGACCATCGGTATACGCCCCCTTAAAGTTGACGGAAGAAATGTCCGTAGGACAAAGTATGTCATACATTTACCTACAATTTTTTTACTTGTAGGTATAAGTCATTTTTCTTGTAGTGATTCAATAAATGCATGCATTCTTTTTTATAATTATAACTATAATTACAATTATAGAGTTGTATATATGTAACATATCCGAGGTTTTTTCATTGGTGCGTGGCATAAAGTTTCGAATTTGATGCTTCCTGAATTTATGTACTACTAACTGTGAAGGATGTTGATGAGATTAAGTAATTAATGGGGTTTCATTGGATTTTGAACACTTAAACAGGAAGGACAGCTTCATTACACAGAGCGTTTTGCGATGCATTGGCTGAATAGAGTGCGAGGCTCACATCAGTTACAACAACAAATCTAAATTTCAAGAGTGAAGAGGGTGCTAATAATGTGATGAACTCACAGCAGCATGGTTTGGGAGGACATGGACTAATTGGAGCACAACAAAGTCTTCAAAATGTTTCTGGCATTCCACAATTTGGACCACATGGTTTTCGTTTGGATTTCAATGGAATGGAACAACAACAAAGGCCAAGTTTGTCACTATGGTTGAACCAGGGGAATCCCCAGATGAATCATAATAATAATAACATTAATAGCAACAATAGTGCTTCCAATGTGGGACCCAATTACATGTCAGCATGCTCTTCTTCAGGTTTGCCTGAGATTGAGCAAATGGCTCAGGCTAATGCTATGATGGGTTCTTCATCGATGGTGTCCAATTTTGGAGTTCATCATGCGGGTTCTAATAATTCAAGCAGTGCAAATCTTTCACTAGGGATAAGAGGGGAAGCAGGTGGAAGTACTGTAGTGGACATGGCTTCTATTTATAACAACTCTGAGGATCAAAACAAGAATTCAAAGCCTGCTTCACCTATGTCAGCAACTGCGCTTCTTCAGAAAGCAGCGCAAATGGGTTCCACCAGAAGCACCAACCCTTCCATTTTCAGTGGTAGTTTTGGAGTGATTAACTCACCTTCCTCACAAACTACCAGTCTCAATAATAACGACAACAATGGTGGTGCAGCCATGATGCTGGGAAGTAACACTACTACAACTACTACAAATGCAAATGATCACTTTAGCTCATTGACGCATTCATCAAACAGTTTTGACCAACTTATGATGCAAGCCAATGTGCAGTTGCAAAGTGAGCCAGTGAAGTTGAAACTTCATTCTAATGCTGTGGAGAACAATTTAACAAGGGATTTTCTCGGTGTGAGTGGTGGACCTCAGTACCTTCCCCAAGAGCTTGCAAAGTTTGCTTCCATAAACTCACCAATGGGGTTGAGCCAATTCACTAGCAACCAATGAACGATCAAGTATCGTTTCTGAGCTTGTAAGATAAAACATCAAACTTCAAAGGTTTGATGGAAGGAGAATGAATGAGTTGGAGTGTACACCACTGTGAGAGATTGCTCGATCATGTTGTGAGTGGGGGACCCACACTTCTTGAACGAAAAGAGAATATCGAACACCACGAGTCGTGCATGTTCTCCCAAATTGTTATTCTTGTTGTTTGTATCTTCTGTCTTAAACCATGTTATCGTTTTTGGCTTCTCTTTTCCTTGAGAGAAATGAAGGGAGGCATAAAATAATGAAAGGAATTCTTAGTAGATCGCTGAAAACTACGAGTTACGTAGTGATGTTGTTGACCGTCAAAATAAGGTTCCTCGGCTACCATGGATATATTGTTAACTACAAAATAAAATAAAAAATGTAAGAAATTAAATACTACTAGTAATATTATTATTAGTTGCAATGCTAATATAATTCAATTTTTTTTCACTTTTAAAATTGGTGTGAAATAATCACCAAATTATCAGAAAATCTGATTGTGCCAATTATTTTTTATATAAGACTTAAATTTAAGATGTTATTAAAAAATTATGAATCTAATTTTACTTATATAAATCATATATTGATTAAGATAACCAATTTGATACTTAGGATATGTTTCAAAGATAGTATTTAATTAATTTAATAATAATAATATAATTGAGGGGAGTCTCATGCTCATGCCCAACCTTTTGGTAGATGTCACAAGTGTAGCCAGAACAGTACTTCTTACGTAGCCAGAATCTAGGTGCCAGAATAGCTTCTTCGGTAGACCCTGCAGAGATAACTATGACAAAGTGAAGACTCTCCTAGCTAGGATTAAAAAGTGAAATTTCCTTTGGTGCAAGTTGCTATGAACTTTTTTTTTATTAGAATATGTTATTTTTATTAGAGATAATTTTATTTAAATTAATTAAAATTATTATAATTTATAATTTTTTTATTAAATTAAAATAAACTCATGTCAGCTCCAGTGCTTTATAAAAGTTGGCTAATACTAGAAAATATATATGTTCATGCTAGTAATTAGAATGAATGAAAAAAGGTTATTGGGTAGTGGGTGGTGGTCAAATTAACTTGTGTTGACTCCCAATGTAAATGGAATGCGGATTGACATTTCATTGCTTGACAGTTCGTGGTTGCTGGTCACTCACTCTGCACAGTAACTGTAAAGTAGGTTCTTGACTGCTTCCAATTTGGATCTGTATCCGAAAACGATGCAATCTTCGTGTAAAACCAATAATTTTTCATGCTTTACTGAACAAATGACTTACGTATTATACACCCCGGCATGACTAACGGAGTAATAAATTTTCTTGTTTTTGTCTGGTGAAAATCTTAAAGGCGCGCAATTGGATTGATTCATGGAATAGAATTGGCGATGGTATAAATCGGTTAATTTTAATCAATAATATCACAAACTTACATTTTATTTTAGGAATATACATAAAATTAAATATTTTAAATGATGATTATTCAATAATATTACTAATTAATATGTCGTTAGTTTGAATTAAATTCAACTTGAATTTTTTTAAGTGAAATGTCAAATTTAAATTTTGCTGGAGGAAAAACATGGATGAGTGAAAATTTTCACTAGTTAATTAATTAATCATCAATGATAAATATTTCTCATCAATATCTCGACAAATTTTTTCTATAGTGCTTGTAATTTAAATCCGTTGAGTGTAGGTTAAACACTCAGACCCTTCAACAATGTAGCTCATTAGTTTTAACAGTAATCACAAGCTGAATTTTAATTATTGCTCTTATTATGTGCTTTATTCATCTCAAGTTCAATTGTTTTTTTACGGAAAAGCTTAATTGGTTTCTGTATTTTCATCTTCCTTTGCTTCTTAATTAGTAGCTTTCTAATCCATTGTAGTAGCCACTACACTCGTGTAATTCTTTTGAACCAATCATAGGCCATTAATATTGACATCTTAATGTCTTAGTTGGTGTATGTGTAGAGACAAAGAGTTGAATGAAAATAATTTCTGGGCCATATATTTTTTACTAGTCTCCTTTTTAGGGCCTTGTTTGGTGTGTCCTTTTAAGATTTAAAATGAAATTACAGGGTAGGATAAAGTGTATTCAGAGTAATGGTAATTTATAAATTTTTAAGGGATATATTAAGAAAATAATTATCAGTTACGGGGTGAGCTGAATTGGGTTAATCTAATTATAAGTAAGAAATTTATTATCAACTCAGATATTTGCTCACTGTAAATTAAACAGGCTAATATTCATCGACTCATCTTTTTTATTTTAATCTTGATCTTGAAATTTTTACTGAAATTAATTTTGTTATACTAGCAAGCTTGTAGATCAAATGTCCAATTTCAAGGATAAAAAATCCAAATCCTTTTCCCATGGTAAGATTTTGATAAATTCAAACCTTTTAAGTCTAACCCAATAGGTAAGTTAGTATTTTTTTTTTCATTATAATTTTGGTGTGAAGTATCATCAGATTTATTGATAATTAATTTCTATCAAAAAAATCTAATTAATCATCTTTATTTGAATCTCCTTTTTTAATAATATTTTTTTAATCTATAAGAAGACTCTAATTCAAAACTTTACTTAAAAGAACTAATATCAGTTAAACTTGAACATGATTAGAGATATAAGATTGACCTAATAGTGGAAAGAGAAGGAAAGAAAAGAGAGATAATGTATTTGAATTCTTTCCGCTAATAAAAACTAACAACTAACATTTGTCTCGATAAAAAACTTGTACATAATTTGTTAGTTGTTTAAGGTAAAACAATAATTTAAATTGTTTTAAAAAAATTAGTAGATTAGCTAAATTTAAGGTTAGCTTATGTTTAGTCAAAATTAAATCAAATTCAATTTTTTCAAACCTAACTTATAGAATCAAACTGATATTGAAGATTAATATAAAGAGTTATGGGACGATTTGGAATTATTCATAACTAAAAGATTTATAAGAGATATATTAGTCCCCGTTACAAGCCACACGTTAAAAACTTCCAAAAACTCAAGTGGCATTTAAAGGTAGGATACGTAGTCTAGCCCTAGCTATTTGTTTTTCTGGGTTTTGACTTCTGCTTCTGTAGCTAGTCCTCGTTTTGCAAAAGTAGTACTATTATAAATTGCTTTGTTTCCCCCACTTTATTCCGTAATCTTTGAAAATATAACCAAACAGTATATATAGGATGTTTGGGATGCTAATGAACGTAACAACACAAAATCCCAGCCAGCTGAACGATGTTTCCTCGGCCAAATGCCTCAAGTAAAGGAAACCTGGGAAAAATTAATGTCTTTTTTTTTTCTCGGACAATATGTCTATGGGAATGAGGGTGAATGTTGATAGAGCCATAAAGTTATATTTTGATGATTTATTAATCATGATTGAAATTTAAAAACATTATATATATATATATATATATATAAATAAAATTGTATATAATATCCTTTCTCTTATTTTCACTTAACTACTAAGAATGAATTAAGTTGTTTTTCATATGTCTTTTGGGATATTCATCCTCAATTTATGTTTGTTAGTAAATGAAGAAATTCATTCCATGCATGATGCATCCCCTCCCCCTGTCGATCCTAACGTAACGGATTTAGATTTGATGTCTTTAGTTAACTAAGTAGCTACACTTTCCTTTGCCCGACAATATTTTATATCTTTATTAAAATAAAATAAAAGAACAAAATGTCAAAAGTAAATTAACAACTGTCTTAACAGTGTTATTAAAAAATATGTGATATATTCTATTAAAATTTTAACCATTTAAAAACTTTTACCAACAAAAGTTTTAAGAATATATGGTGATTGAAAATATTCAATTCTATATTTTTTTATGGAACTCAATACATTATATAATAATTTATTAAATAGATAAAAATAGTCATGCACCCAAAATATAAAATAATCTTACACAATTATTTAATTATAATTTATTATATATATGAAAAAATTGTTGATTTTTATATAATTATCTTGAAAATCATATAAATAGTAACTTGTGATGGGATAATTATACAAATTATTTTATATTATTAGAGTATAAATATTAAACTCTATTAAATATTTTTATATATTAATTTTCTTAATCAATTAGTCTGTTAGTAATTTTTGTTTTTTATTTTAAAAAGAGTGTAGAGTATAAGTTTAGAAAACACAAGCTGCTTGCATTGAGAGATTGTCCAACAGCCAATTGGTGGTGCTAATATACCGAGTGTAGACCATAGCTAACTAGGGCGCAGCAAAAGGATTCTTGAAAATGCACAAAAAGAGAGTTCATGAGCCTAATAAGATTTCCACTTTTTATTGGTATTTGTCATGACCAGCTTTTTGAGACCTGAGTCGGGCCTAACAATCTCTTTGAAGTTTGAACAACTTTATGTTACCTAACAATAATTCTCCCTTGCCATTTCTTCTTCTTTGTTTTATAAAGTCTAAGGAGCATTGGCTTTATAGTTTATATTGTACACTGTACAGCATTTGATTTTATATACTCTATGGTTTGCTTTTTAAAACCCTTCTTTATCCCTTGGTCAATCTTGTTTATTGGCACAGCCTTAGTCAATATTACTTGATAAAAAAATAATAATCTGCCGTCTAACTAAAAAATAAAGATGAAAAGGGCCCAATTGACTTTATATGGGCTGCTTGTATTTTATGGGAGTCTTTCACAAAAAGGGCAAAAGGGAGGTTGTTGTTTCATGTACTTTTCAAGTTGTTTCTTCATGCACTCTTTCTGTAATATTTTTTTACCTTCCGAATTGTTCATTCTAGAAGCCAAAAGAGAGAATGTAATTCGAAATGTAAAAATTACATTCTGGATGGATCATTCTAGAATGTAAAAAGGGAGTGCAGGAAACAGCTGAGAAGCGTAGGAAGCAATAGCCCAAAGAGGATGCACTCTCTTATCTCTCGACCAAAAACAAAAACCCATGCTTTCCCAAGAGCCAATTAAATACTCCAGTGGGCTTGGTTCAATTGTAATCAAATATTAATCACGAACTTCAACCAACACATTCAATAAGTCATGCTCTTCGTTGTCAAGAAAATAATCATAAAAAATGTATACGAATATATGTGTATTAAGTAAATTTTGTGTGTTTGCTTATAAATAAAGTAATTTTTGTGGGTGATACATATGTACTATTGGGGATATATTTGTAGTGAAGAATTCTTTGTGGTATAATAATAATATTTTTTTTTGTTAGTGGTATAATAAGAATATGAGATGGAGAAGATTAAAACTAAAATATAAAATCACTCAGCAGCGGGATAGAGAAACTTAAAAGTATTGTCAAAGCATAACACCATATAATCTTTAAATTGAAATTTATAAATTTAATATTTACTGACTCATGTAATTTAACCAATTACTCGTTTGTTCAATCAACAATACCCTGACTAATATCTTGATTGGATTGATTTTATTTTTTCATGTATTGAAAATTTGATTATCAATGATATGATATAATTCTCTTTGGTTCAGAATAAAAATATCTTGATTGGATTAACAATCAGTTTAGGTCTAATAAGACTAGTCTAACACATAAATTAACAATAAAAAAATTGTCCCTGCATCATCAATTGTACACCCTAATACACCTTATCACAATGCAACTTATTTCTATTACCCACAATAACCTTCAAGGCAGGTGTAGGCTTGCATACCAGGTCCAAAAGAGGGGCAACAAACACCTGAATAAATTTATAAATGGACCCATCATCCACAATCAGAGTGGTATTTAGCTTATTCGTTCCAAATTTTAAGATGACATATGATGTGTGTCATATTTAGATGTGTCACATGATTATAAAAAAAAAGTAATAAAAAATTGTCATTTTTCTTTTAAATTTATGAAATATAAAACCGATAAAACAATTTCTAAAAGATTATCAATAAATTTAAGTATACAATATGACTATATTCTTCTCTTTTTTTTGGAGATCATAACACCATATTTAAAACTTGGGCGGTGGATTGTGTTGATTAGGCCCTATGGATTTTCACAATGGACAGGCCATGATGCCATATGAGCTTTTATCCAGTGCCAGAAAGCCCACCGTAACCGAAGAGTATTCTTCATTTCTACGCATTCATACACTCGTTGAGTCGTTTCCACCAGCTTCGAAGATTACGGTTTCGCCGGTATACTTTTTTTTGCTGACTTCACATTTGCAAATTACAAATTAGCCGCAAAGTATCATTAGGTATATATTAAATTTGAATACAATTTTAAAAAATAAATACATCATGAGGAGTATTTATTTAATTTATTTACATAAAATGTAAATACATACTAAAAACAATTAATATCGCAAAAAGATACAAACTTATATTAAAAATTCAAATTATAAAAATATACTATAAACATCAATTTTTTTTTCAAATGATATGTACCATTAGCAGTATATAAAGATGAATAAGATTTAATTGTTCTTGATATAACACATACTACTTTAATGCATAAGAGTTTCATTTCAAATGACCCCCAAAGAAAATTGTATAAGAGTGACAAAATTAAATTTTGGGTGGAAAAATAACAAATTCTATTTTTTTAGAAGTACAAATTCTAATGCTAGAAAATTTGAAAATTAAGAATATATGTAGTTAGGCTAACATGTACAATTAGTTAATAATTTTTTTTCATTTTTTTTTCATAACTAGTTGATAATGTTTGATAGGGATGAAACTTTGATAATTTTGAAAATTGCAACAACGAAAAATGGACCTTTTAAAGGTCAGAGAGAAAAATTAAAGATTATTATTTTTTCCTTACCAAATACCTTTGATAAAATATTTAAAGGTTAAAAATAATCAATATAACAATATCATTAATATAATAATTTATAATATAAGGTTTTAAAAATATAAAAAATAAAAAGTATAAAATAAGTTAGTTACCTTAAAATGTATAATAAAATACTATTCTATTATTAAAATAATATTTTTATTTCATTATACTATTAATTTGCGATAAAGGAAAAATATAAAGAAAAAAAATAGAGAAATGTAGCCAATTTTAAAAAGATTAAAAATCATGACCGTCTATTCCGTTGACCTAGGGCGTTAACGTCAAATCGAATCACGTCGCAAAACATCTGATGCAAACCAACCAAGGTTGTTAAAATCGAGATTTTACTTAGGATCGGAAGAGGGGATGAAAAATCGTAAATCGAGGATCGTAAAATCGAATCGTAGATCCTACCTACGTCAATACCTAAAATTCCAATACATAATTTATATTCTATATGCATAAAACTCAATAAATAAACAAACCTAGATTCATATATAAATTTATAAGTCATATATCATAACATAATATAAATTTATAATATAAATTTATAAGTTATAACTACATAACACAACTCAATAAAAATTCATAAAAGAAATGTCATAAGTTCTCTTTATATTCTTTCCCTCGAGTTATCCAATTACATGAAGACAAGTTGATTCTATTTCCAAGATTGAATAACTTTCACTAAATAGTATATATGTTACAAAATTTTAAAAAACTTTCCACATATCATTATCTAATTAGAGAACTTGACAGCAAGGATGCAATCAACCTGACCCAAGTTTCGTCCCTTTAACTTTCAAAATAAATAACAAGATAAATTGCAAATATTAGGCCTAGTCTGGAGCTTTCCTATGATGACAAGATAACTACAATAAGAGTAAAGAGTAAAGACACGTGTGCTTGTGAGGAAGAAATACGAATGAATGCATAAAGTAACTAAGATATAGTTTGAATAAAAATTACAGCAGCACACCACCAAAATCGAACCAACAGTAAGCACCACACCACCAAAACCGAACGCAGAGAAGTGGAAGGAACTAGGAAGAGAGAAGGGAGAAGGGAGAAGGGAGAAGACAGTGAGACGAACCAGGGTCGCGCGCCGTCGTCTGTGTCGCGCAACAGGGGGAGGTCGGGAGGCGGCGCCGTCGTCTGGGTCGCGCAACAGTGGGAGGTCTGGAGTTCGCGGAATCGCGGCGTGGCCTGGGTCGAGCAGCTACTGGAGCGTTTTTGAAAATCTAAGGTTAGGGCTTTTATTTTTAACGCTGAAACGGGATCGTAACGGATCGGAGATCTTACGATCCTACGATCAAACTCGCGATCTTACTACGATCCCACGCGACCACGATCCTAGCTCCGATCCGGAACGCCGTTGCAAATCGCGATTTTGCTAACAGTGAAACCAACCCTTTCTTCTTCCTCCTCCTCCTTTGATCTGCAACTGCAACTGCAACAACAAACACAAAACTCAAACAAAGTCATTCTGATTCGTAACGAAAATCAATAAGAGAAGGAAATTTTGAAGCCAAATTTGAAACTCCAAAGCGTTGAACGAACTCAATTGTGGTGATCGTAATCGCGAGCATGATAAAAATGTAATCTCTTCTCAGATCTTTACCGTCTTCCAAACAAACAAACATGCCTCTTCAACTTCAACCCTTCTTCAAGCACATCAGGCCCCCAAATCGAACCCCCTCCACCAACCTCATTCCCCCAAAACCCTTAAACCCTCTCCAAACACCTCCTTCTTCACCCCCCATCGACCATCTATACATTTCACAGCTCCTCTCAAGATCCGATTGGGCCGTGCTTCTAAACCACGACCTCTCCTCAAAGACTCTACTACTCAACCCTAGTTCCGCCGTAAGCATCTTCCAGAACCAACAAAACCCCTTCCACGCCATCAAGTTTCACTCCTGGCTCTCCCACGTCAACCCTAGATTGGCAGCACACCACTCTGTGCACCGTGCCTTGCGGAACACTTTGCACCGAAAAGGCCCCGCGCTTCTCTCCGTCGAGTTGCTCCGGGAGCTTCGCAATTTAGGATTTCGCGTCACGGAGGACCTGCTCTGCGCTTTGGTAGCAAGTTGGGGAAGGCTAGGTTTAGCAAATTACTCTGCTCACGTCTTCTGTCAGATCTCGTTCCTCGGTCTTTCCCCCACCACTAGGTTATACAATGCTC
>PYAF01000703.1:0-14488 GCA_007407185.1 Glycine tomentella | reverse complement strand
TTTGGACACTTGGAAGCCTAGGAGAAGAAGCATTAAGGCCATGCCAAGTGGTGGGACACTTGGAAAGGCAATAATCATGACATAGATAAAGTTAGAACACTTGTATGGCATATATTTCACTTGGAAGATTTTTTAGAAAAGTCATCATGACCTTAGTTAGATTTCAATGGAAGGAGAAGTAATTAAGTTAGGATTGAATAAAATGAAGGTAATTGAGTTAGATTAGAACCAAATGAAGGTCATTTAGTTAGGAAGGGCAAAAATGTCCTTAAATATTAAAATATTTTCTAAACACTATATAAAGGGGGGGGGGGTGAACCTTAAAGTGCAAACCATTCCAAGCCATCCCTCCTAGGTCATTCACGTGACCACTCTTTCCCTAAACCATCTTCTTTCTCTTTTAAAAGCTTGAATCAAGAAAGAAAAGCAAACCCATCACCTTGAGAGAATTTTCGTGAGAAACCTTAGGAAGAGTTCTTGTCAAGTTTAGTAGAAGGATATCAAGGCTTCATCTCTTAGAGGATTTCCCAAGGAAGGAAGGAAAGAAGGAAGCCATTTATCCATTCAAATTCAAGAGTCAAACTCACTTGAGGTAGGCTAAGTTTAAATCTCTAGTTAATCAATGGCTTGGATTAATTTACATGCTTTAGTAGGCTGAATTATGGTTATTATTTAGGCTTGAATTTCGTGCTATTTGAAGGTTATTTTTTGATGAGAATATGTTGATTTAAGCCATAAGATAGGTGATGATTTATACCCATCAATATTAGTGATGTATGGAAGCCCATTTGATGATCTTTTGAAGGTAACTTTTATGATATTTTGGGTTGTCTGTTGATATTTTTATGGAAAGATTTTGATTTAAATTTTAGAAGTAGATGATGAATGGTATGTAGTTAAATGGTTTAAATACTTGAATGATTCAATCTTGAGGATTAATTAGTGAGGTTGTAGGTGAAAGGAGAATTAAGATGTATACTAGGTTTGAATCTTTTCTTGTGAATGTTTAAAGGAATTAAATATTATTTATATTGAGGATTATTAGTTAGATTACTAACATAATTTTTCTATAGTTCAAAAATATTCTCTGGTTATGCATAAAATTTGGTAACAATCTTACTTGATTAAGGTATGGTGGTGTAACCATACTTATGATACATATGATGATATGATGAAAATATTTTTCCATAAGGTAATGTATATTTTGCTTATGGATTTGATTTTTATTATGGATGGATATTAATGTGATAAGATAAGATAGGTGGATTACTGTTTCCAAGTCCAATACGAGGCTTTGGAGAAATAGAATCTGATGCTACATACAGTATGATATGTAGTACCCAGGTGCAGGATACATGGCAATATTCATGCATGTTTGTGTAAGACTATAGCAGCGTCTACATCCAGTACGAGGTGTAGCCACATACAGTACGATATGTGGAGGTCATTGCACCCTGGGATAGTTCATCTCATGCATTCATATAGTTGCATATTTCGTATTGATGTGTTTGGATATTGATGATTGACTAACCTACTAATATGTTTGGGATTTAGCTTTGCCTACTGAGAAATTTTATTTCTCACAAAGTTTTGTTTCATGTTTTTCTTAGATGACAACCATGGTCAGGTTCATTGAAGCTCTGGAGTAGTGAGGAAGTTATGTACTAGACTGAAGTATGGAAAGTACTGTACTTGTATTATATGGACTTTTATAACAAGAACTATGGCTATGTATAATGTATTAGTTTCAAAACTTTTGTAAGTTTTATGTTTTAGAATTTTTACTAATATACGCTTCTTAGAAAATTTATCTTTAAGTAATAATAAAATTAATAAGAATAAGTAGAAATTTAGGTCATTACAAGTATTAGAACCACCCTTGAAGTAAGCAAGAGGTTGACAAAATGGTTCTTGATTTCTTATTTTGCTAAACCTTTAAAACATTTATGCCACTCTGCCAATAGCAAACATAAAGTGTTGCTTTATTATTTCATGATGATAGTGTCATTTCAGGTTGCACTTAGATGGTTGAAGCAGAACCTGGGCATATTTGATTTTGAGCTGAGTGAAGAGGATTTAGAGAGGATCAGTCAGGTTCCACAACGCAGGCAATACACAGGGGACATGTGGCCATCTGAAAATGGGTCTTGCAAGACCTTGGAAGAACTTTGGGATGGAGACGTTTAAGTATTTCTTCAAGGGTCAAACTATGTTTTAGGATATATAAACTATGAAAATAAGCAAGATTTGAATTCCATGTTATTAAGATGTCTTGTATTAGTATTATCATTATGGTTGACTATAACTTCATATAAGGACCTGGCTGCCCTTAGTGTTTATTTCAGAGTGCCCTTGATTGAGATCTTGAGTAGAATAAGAGTGTGACATGTTTATCATAGGATTGAGGTAGTGGTGCCTCTTCCATTCAAAGAAAATGTAAAAAATATCTCTGTCATCAATGCATACCATCACCACCAACCATACTGCACTAACATTCTATGCAAATGTTTATGGATTTTCCTTATTTACTTGTGGCATGTTATGTCTTTGGCAAGAGTATCAAATTATACAAGTAGTTAAATGAAAAGTCTCAGCATCATTTTTCTAGATACTAGCGCAATATTAGCAATTTCATGTAAATATTAACTTAGGCTAACGAATATCAAAGGAAAACAATAAAAACATGAACTTTATGATTTTGAGTAAGTTAAAAATAGAACAAGTGTGGTAACAAAGTTAAAGAAACATGAACTATAAGTTGTACTGCTAGTTGAGACACTAGAAAAAAAGAATTTTGGATGACATTACTTAAATTTCATTTCAATTGCAGACACAAATCATGATTGAACAAATGGAAGAGCTTTGTAGAAGGGTGAGAAATGCTACATGCACACTTACTTTGGCCTTATAATTTTACTTTTGTCTATACTCTATGGTCAAATTAACTTTTTAACAAGTGAATTACTGTTCAAGTATGTTTTTGTAAGACAAATTGAAATCTAAATATACATTATGGATCGGTGTTCGTTAATTTACTCAATTTTGATATTTTTCAACCATCTTGCAGGAGCGCTATCTTGGAGACATGAATAAGCTGCTTAGACTCAAGGTTTTACAATGTAGCACCTAACAATTTAAGCGTATATCGATGTGCACCATTTTAGTGCAGGATAATGTCTTGTTATATTTCTTTCATCAATTAATTAACACATATATATTCTAATTTCTTTATCAATTGATTTTCCCTTTTCAGCTTGAAGTAGAGGGATTTAATCTTAAAGCTATGGAAAGCTTGTTGAGCTCTACTTCAGCTGCTGGAAATAATGGCTTTCACTTTTAGCAGCCTCCTCAAACCAATCCTATGGATTACCAATAGGCAGAACCCTTTTTGCAAATAGGGTAATTAATGATAATTTCTTATAAGCATATGATAGTTACACAAAAAGTTAAATAGATAAACATACTATGGTCTCTAGTGTTCATAATTTTGTTAGCAAAGGTAATGTGAAATAAAATTAACATTTCAAGAACAGGCGTGGTTATTTGTCCAACAACTAACCTGGTCACACTTCAAACCCTTAAACAAACTTATGCAAATTAAAACCTTGATTAAATGAAATATGAACATGTATACCGGTTTATATTAATATATACATATACATTGATTTCCCGATAATTTTTGGGACAAATTTATGCTATGTAAAGTTTCAAACTTGTGTAGGTGGTATCCCCAAAATAAAAATGCAAATCATAGGCTTTTCCATGATAAAAAATTCTAATTTAACCTCTTGCTTTGAACTGGTACCATCAATATGTTCAAACTGAGGCTTCTAATGTTCCAAAGAGCATGGTTAGTGAGACTAATTTCATGCAGGGATGGATCCTTTGATCAATCTTATTGAATTAAGTATATGAGGATTTAGTTTATTGTCTATATGCTTTTTAGATTTGTGTTTTGGCTGTTGTTAAATGTAACTTTGTGACCAGAAAAGTTGCAGACTTGTTTAGCACTTTTTATAATTGGACACAAGTACAAAATGGTTTTACTATATGTTAAAGCAATGCTATTGTTATTAACGATGCTTGAACCTATATGTGTACATGTGTATCTCTTCCTTACCTCCCCATGAAAATAATTCTCTATATATGGGAAAAAGTTCTGTAATTTTAATGTCAGCTTTACCCTAAATTTATTGAGATTATTAACAATGGATATTGTGTTTATCAGAATGAATTCAATCTAATAAGTTCAGATTTGACTAAAGGAGTTCTGCTAGATGGGACTCAACTACCTATGAAGAAGTTGGAAGGAATTGGCCAAGGTAAGAAACAATTCAGAGTTGAAGTAAGCATTATAGGGAGTTTGGTGGGATGGTAGTAGGCCTGGCATATTCCAATTCAACAGTGATTAAGCATAAAAAAAAATAAAACCTTGTTGTCAGACTTATAAATTATAATTGTACGAACTAACTGACTAAGTTTATTAAATCTAATTCACCTAAAATAGTGCAGTAGGATCATTTAGAGGTATGGAAGTTGTGCTTTAAAGCTCAGGCACAAATGTAAATTAATATGATACAAAATTTTATTGAAAAACTATCATAGCTGAGAAAATATTGCATAAATTAGCATCCAATTCCAGACGTGCAGTTTATTGATGCCTACAAAACCTAAAAGCAGCGCGTGCAAAATAAATGACAAGGAAATCTGCAATAAGCAGCAACAACTTGTACGAGTTCATAACTGACTATACCCAATACTTTATTCAAACTAATAATTAGGGTTTACCTAGTTAAGCGTGTGGGAAAAAAGTGAAAATGATTTTGCAAACAAAGACAAAGGGGTTTCAACGAAGCAGAGGCAAATTTCGAAGAATAAGTGTAAACAAATGCGAATGAATGGAATTAAGGAGTTGGAGAAAAAGAAAGAAGAAACAGAACAAAAATACGTACTTGAGATTGAGACTAAGAAATTGTTTGTGATGTGTAGTGTCGTTCACAACTGTAAAAGAAAGCCCACACGTTGCAGCTTCAAACAGTCACCGATGTTGTCCGAGTCAATAGCTAGGCTTTGTAGTAAAAGGGGCGCAAACAAGAGGGTGGGGTATCAGAGAGTGAGAGAGGCACAAGACCTAGGGCAGATTAAAAATTTGTCATTTTTAATCAAAGATGGTTCAAGGTAAAATCTTGTTTGAATTAGCAATACAAAGATGGTTAATTTACTAAACATCGTCGATTTTCACTTTCAACGTCGTTTTTATCTACAACCGTCGTTCTCTAGTTTGCGTTAATTGCAAAATTGCCACCGCATATACTACTACGTCGTTTATCCAATAACCGTCGTCGTTCTCGTGTCGTTGAATCCATGCTTTGTAGTAGTGAATTCTTTGTTTGTTTCCCCTTTTGACAAGCATCACATATTTTATACTTCTCAAATTTGAGCTTAGGCAAGCCAATTACTAAGTCTTTTCTAATGAGCTTATTCATATGAAGCATGTTCAAGTGACTTGCTCTTCTATGCCATAACCAAGTATCATTAGTTTTACTAATTAGACAATTAGTATTGTGAATAAATGCATGCTCAATTGAAAGTACATAGATGTTACCTTTCCTCTTCCCAACATGTATTACCTCACCATTTTGACCATCACGTATCAAACAACAATTATTGTTGAAGGAAACATTGAACCCTTTATCACATAATTGACTTATGCTTAGGAGGTTATGCTTTAATCCTTCAACATATAGAACATTTCTGATCTTAGTTCTAATGTTATCTCCTATGTTGCCTTCTCCAATTATTTTGCCTTTGTTATTATCACCATAAGTGACAAATCCTCCATCCTTTAGTTTGACATTTGTTAGCATGGATATGTCACCCATCATGTGTCTAAAGCATCCGTTATCAAGATACCATAGTGATGATTTTGCTCTAAGACACACCTGCAAAATTCAAATCAAGTGGCAAAGAAAGGTACCCAATTGACGTTGGGTCCATAGGGGTTGATTATTTTCTTTTTCTTTGGCACCCAAATGCATTCTCCATTAGGTACATAATATTTTCTAGCAAAACACTTATAAGATGTATGCCCTTTCTTCATGCAATAATTACAAGTCAGAGCTTTTGATGATTTTCCAAAGTAAGCATTTTGATTAAACTTTGAATTATAAAAGCTTCTTTGATTCTTCAGTTTTGGTGGTACAAATATAGTTTTTCCAAAACGTTTTGAACCATGTTTGTAACCCAATCCAGAAGTATCTCCGACATATTTTGCACACTTAGTATTTCAACTAAGTTGCATTTTCCTCTATAGAACTTTTTCAAAAGATAAATCAAGTAGTTATTTTCAAAAAGAAGTAACATGTACTTTTCTCCTTGACTTCTTTTGAAATCATCAAATTCTTCTTGTAACAATTAGCATTTTTCAATCTTAGAGGAGGAAGAAGGACATGTACACCCATTAGCCTTGTAATTTAAAAAAAAGTTTTTCATTCTCTTCTTTCAATTTACAAAGCTCACTTTGCATTTCTGCAAGTTTGGTAATGTGTCATCTTAAATCTCCTTTAAGCTTATTATTTGATTTTGCTAACTTTTGAGCCTCACTATGCATATCATGAAATGCATAAACAATTTATCATATTCAGAATTTACCTTAGATTCAGCATTGATGTGAGACAAACATTTGCCTCTTCTTCATTCTCACGAGCTGATCCGGATATTGTTGATTCATTATCTTCCCAAGCAATATATGCTTTATTTGGCTTAGTCTCTTTTCTGCTGCTTTCACCTTGTTGCTTCTTTAGAAAAATAGGACAATTAAATTTGATATGGCCAGGTTTACCACATTCAAAACATGTGAAGTTGGTGGATTTATTGTTGTTGTTGAACTTTGATGGCGTTTTATTTTTGTTCCTCTTCATAAACTTGCTGAACTACTTGACAATTAGGTTCAGGTTTTCATCACTTGAATCTTCTTGTTTCTCCACACTTGATGATGCAGCTTTTAAAGCTATACTTTTTTGTTTTTTATCTGCATTCTCAAAATGTGTTAATTGAGACATTTCTAGCTCATATTCAAGTAGCTTACCGAAAAGTGCAGCCATAGACATTTTGGAGAGGTCTTTTGATTTTTTGACTACTGTCACCTTAGGTTGCCATGATCTTGTAAGACATTTTAGAATTTTGATGTTTAACTCTTCAACATCAAAGGTCTTCCCAAGACAAAGAAGATGATTTACTATGTGAGTAAACATTGTTTGCATCTAAGATATGGTTTCTGTGGAGTTCATCATAAACATCTCATACTCATGAATCAAAGCATGTTTCCTTGATCTTCGTAGATCCTCTGTACCTTCACGAGTAACCACTAACATATCCCACATTTCTTTAACACTTGTACACCTAACAATCCTGGAAAAACTTATCAGAAGAAAGTGCAGAGGTGATCATACTTATAGCCTTAAAAATCATATTGCACTATTCTTTTTTCAGCATTTGACATTTTATCCCAATCTTTGGGAATCACTTTACCATCAACAGTTTTCATAGGGACCAAAAGACCTTTTTCTATAGCATTCCATGCACCCGACTCATTATATTGTATGAAAATCTTCATACGATTTTTCCAAAAGCTAAAATGCTCTCCCTCAAACATCGGTGGACAATTTAGGGAGACACCCTCTTTGAAATTAATGTGAATGGTGTTCATGTCTTTTTATTAAAGATAGTGATCTTGAATAAATCTCAAGAACCAGCTTTAATACCAATTGAAAATACTATGAACACACTTCAAATAACCAAGAGAAGGGTGAATTGGTTAAGACTACCTTTAAAAACTTTTCTTGAAAACAATTTGCGGAATTCAAAACTTGGATCGTATCACTCAATGATCCTTGATCAAAAACAAATTTTTCTTTCAATCTAATATCACCTTGAAATGCATGTAATGACAGAAATATCTCTTATTGATTGTATATTGATTTCCAAGCAATAGTATGAAAGATATACAAATAAAGAAACAATCACACAACAATTTATACTGGTTCACCTCACAAACATAGAGCCTACATCCAGTGTCTTCCAACCAACACTAGGTTAGAGTTTTCACTATATCAAATTATTCTTGTACAAGCACAGCAAGTGACAATCTCTATCAACACTAGACAAAATTCTAAAACCTTATTAGAATACAAGTCATAAAGATATTGAGAAATCTACTCAAATCTTCAAACCTAGAGAACCTTTCTCTAGAATTCTTTACAAGGAATCAATTTGAAATATTACAACACAACAAAACAAAACTCTTAGAAAATCTAAAAGGAATGATTCAAGATAAATACTACCTTTGATCCTTCATGTATGAATGACTGAAAATGAAATGGGATTACCACACAATCCAGGTAGTATGAATTCTGTTGCTCAGAATCAATATCTTGAAAACTTCTTTTCTTTAGCACATCTTTTCTAAAACTCAGAAATCGTGATCTTTACAAGTTATATTAATCACTAGGAAATCAATTGCTTAAACATTTAGAAAGCTTGGTTTTTCTTTTGTAAGTCACTCAGGTGTTTTGAATAATTTGCGCAAGTTCTATTTATAAAGAACTAACTTACAAAGACTTTTAAAAAACTGATTTAACTGACAATAATCGATTAATCTGCTAGTGTAATCGATTATTTGCCATATGTAATCGATTAAAATAACTAAATAATCCATTAAATTGTTCCTCAGCAATCTGGAAAAAGATTACGAACAAATTAATCGATTATTCGTAATGTAATCGATTAAAGCAAAAAGCAGAGTTTTCAAAAAAGCATATGTAATCGATTACAATAAATGGTAATCGATTAAAGCAAAAGTGTATGGTTTTCCAAAATACACTATGTAATCGATTAACTCAATCTTGTAATCAATTAAAGTGTGCTTCATGACTTTCCAGATTTCGAACAAGAACATATAATCGATTAAAACAATGTGTAATCGATTAAAATAGTGAGTTTTCATTTTCAAAAAACATAGCCATGAGAATCTGTTTTCCTTTGAAATCATTTAGTAACTTTTTAGTTTTAATAGCACCTACTTATGCAAATTCAATGAGACATGCAAATAGCAATGCAAGGATCACAAAGCAATGTACTTGAATCAACCTTAAACACATTGCACATACCTTCATACTTGATTGGGCATGATAAAGCAAAAATATCTTTAAGCTAACCATCAAGCTTCTTCTTTATTCTTGCTTTGATTCTTCTTGTAACTTCGCTATATCCAACACGGGATGCCTATTTGCTTGAGAGGGCAGTCAGGCTTAGCCTGGTCATTATTGAAGCTATTCTCTATCCGGGAAGCATTGATAGCCTTTTTGCAACCTTGTTTTGTTCATGATAAAGCAAACCGGTCTTATTCGTAATAGAGGAACCCGGCCATGTCCGTGATAGAGGAACCCGACCTTGCTTGTGATAGAGGAACCCGACTTTGTTTGTGATAGAGGAAGTCGGTCTTATTCATGATAGAGGAACCTGGCCTTGTCCATGATAGAGGAACCCGGCCTTGTCCATGATAAAGGAACCCAACCTTGTCTCTATCCGAGATGCCTTGATAGCCTTGATAGCGAGAATGCATCCCAGCTACACCCAAGTCCCCTACTGTTCATCCTATCCCGACCATCGAACACCTTCTCACTAAATTCTCCTCAATTTTTCCAAACACCAACCCGGCTTCCATCATCATGATCCTTAGATAGCCTTCTATCATATGCCTCGTCTATCTTGTATATCTATTTAAATTTTCGGATGTTACAGCTTATATCAATATACTCAATTTTGAGATTACCCTTTTCAATATGATCCCTGAGGAAGTGATGTCTGATCTCAATGTGTTTTTTCCTTGAGTGCATGACTGGATTCTTTGATAGGTTTATTTCACTTGTGTTGTCACACAGCAAGGGAATTTCTTTCAACTCTACACCAAAATCTTGGATTTGTTGCTTAAGCCATAAACTTTGTGCACAACAATTTCCAGCTGCTATGTATTCAGCTTTTGCTGTTAAGAGAGCAACAATGATTACTTCTTGCAATGCCATGAAATTAATGAGCTTCCCAACAAGTGGCATGTTCCACTGGTGCTTTTCCTATCAAGTTTTCATCCTACAAAATCAGAATCTGAATAGCCAATTAAGTTTAGTAATGCACCTTTTGGATACCAAAGACCAACTTTTATGGTTGATTTAAGGTATTTGATGATTCTCTTGACAACAATGAGGTGTGACTCTTTAGGATTAACTTGATATCTAGCACACAAGCACACACTCAACATTATATTTGGTCTACTTGCTGTCAAGTATAGTAGAGATCCTATCATTCCTCTATATTTTGACTCATCAACCTTCTTGCTCTTTTCATCTGAATCAAGATAGGTCGAGGTTTCCATTGGAGTAGCAACATCTTTTCTTTTGTCCATGTCAAATTTCTTGATTACTTCAAGGCAGTATTTTGATTGGCTGAGAAATGTTCCATTTTTCATTTGCTTCACTTGAAGTCCAAGAAAGAATGTCAATTCTCTTGTCATAGACATTTCAAATTCATTCTGCATAGAGAGAGAAATTTTTTTCACAAAGAATGATTAGTTGAACCAAATACTATATCATCAACATATACTTGAACCAACAAGATATCATCGCCATGCTTCTTGATGAACAAGGTTTTGTCTACTTGACCCCTTGTAAAAGATTGACTAAGCAAGAAGTTGCTCAATCTTTCATACCAAGATCTAGGTGCTTGCTTTAATCCATAAAGAACTTTCTTAAGTTTAAAAACACGATTTGGATATTTGAAATCAACAAAGCCTGGAGGTTGATCAACATAGATTTCCTCCTCAAAATACCCATTTAGAAAAGCACTCTTTACATCCATTTGAAACAATTTAAAATGCATTAAACATGCATATGCAAGTAGTAACCTAATGGCTTCAAACCTTGCTACTAGAGCATAGAATTCCTCATAGTCAATGCCTTCCTCTTGGTTGTAACGTTTTGCAACTAATCTAGCTTTGTTTTTGACTATTATTCCACTTTCATCAAGTTTGTTCCAAAAAACCCACTTGGTGCCAATAGGCTGGTGAGAAGAAGATCTAGGAACAAATTCCCAAACTTCATTTCTCTTGAACTGATTAAGTTCATCATGCATGGCAAGCATCCAATGCTCATCAAGTAAAGCTTGATCAATGTTCTTAGGTTTAATTTGAGAAACAAAAGCCATACTACAGTAGAGATTTCTTAGTGAAGATGTAGTAGATACTCCCTTAGTGACTTCACCAATTATGTTATCAAGTGAGAGATCTCTTGTAGTTCTACAATCCTTTGGCTTTTGGATAGGTGTTGATTGTTTCATTTCTGCAATTGGTTCTTGTGGAAAATAAGAAACACTCACAATTAACCAAGAGGGGGTGAATTGGTTAAGTATAGATATTTAAAATTTTCTTGTTCGAAAAATCAGAGTTAAAAATGCCCTTTGGATCTTTATCACAAAACTAAATGAATATCCTTATCCAAGTTCAATCCAAGACTTGTTATGCTTATATTTTAAACACACAGAAAACAGAGTTCAATCAGAAACATTAAAGAATGCAGTAATTAAAACAAGAAGCAAGATTTATACTGGTTCACCTCAAAACTTAGAGGCTACATCCAGTTTCTTCTACTCAACACTAGAGTAGAGTTCTACTATTGCAAATATATTTCTTACAAGATATTACAAACTTCTCTTTCTCAACCCTAGAGAAAGTTCAGTGATCTAAAACCCTATTAGACCCTTAGAAGCTACACCCAAACTGAGAAACCTACTCAGTTGTACATGGAGAAACCCTATCTCCCTTGCAAGAAAACCAACTTACAATATAACCAACAAAAACAGAGTTACTGCAGAAAAATGAAATACCCACAAAGATTTAGGAAAGAATTCACCTGATGATCCAAGATAGAAAAATGCATATGAATGAGAAACCTCAGGTTGAATGTAATCTAAAGATGCAGAATCAATTCCTAAGCCTTTGTGACTGAGTAAGCTTGCTTCACTAACAATCTTAGTGACCCATCAATGAATCATTGGAAGCAAGACTCAAGAACCCAGAAGAAACCTTTGTGAACTCTTAGATGCCTTTAGAGAATGCTCAGAAATCGTAAAAAATCAACTCAGTAATGATCTCTCTTAGTTTTTTATTCAAAAAGGCAAAGGGTTATATTTATAGTTGAAATCATAACAGAGTTAATCGATTAAATGCGCTCCTGTAATCGATTAAAATCATTAATGCAGAATCAGATTCTCAACTAATGGTTAAGATAATCGATTAACCCGATGCGTAATCGATTAAATCAGTTTGAGCAAAAATACTGATAGTAAAGTTTAATCGATTACATCCAATTGTAATCGATTAAGTCAGACATATGCTAAAATCAATTTTATGAAGAATAATCGATTACATCCAGTGGTAATCGACTAATGCAGTCATACACTTAAATCATGTTTGTGAAGAATAATTGATTACATCTAATGGTAATCGATTAAGGCAGAGTGACTAAGTTTATCCAATGAGCATGTAATCGATTACAACACCATGGTAATCGATTAAAGCAGTCACACGACCAAATTTCAAGTATGCTGTGTGTAATCGATTAACCCGATAAGGTAATCGATTAAAGTGTTTATGCTTGGTTTTCCAGAAACCTTAAGAACAAAATAATCGATTAAGATTTAGCCAGTAATCGATTATTGCTTCTATATGCTGTTTTCTTAGCTTTCTCTTAAGTTTCTAATTAATTACTTAACTCCTCTATGATGCAATACTTAAATGATGCATGAATGCTATAATGGCTTGGATCATCATGATGCTTTCAATCCTTTTACATTAAATCACAAACAATCGTCTTCAATGCTTGAGCCATGTTGAAAGCCAAAACTCCAAGACTTGCACCTTGATTGAATCTTCACTTGATCTTCATTCAGCTCCCCCTCAACTCAACAGTTCTTCCTTTTCCTTGTCACTTGATCCATTGAGTTGTATATACTATTCTAGAAGACCTCATCATTTTAACACTTCTTTTTTTCTTTAGAGGGGTTAGATTCATCACAAATAACATGAACTGATTCTTCCATGCATAAAGTTCTTTTATTAAAAACACTATATATTTTGCTTTGTAATGAATATCCAAGGAAGATAGCTTCATCAGATTTAACATCAAATTTTCCAAGAGATTCTTTACCATTGTTTAATACAAAACACTTGCAGCCAAATGCTCTTAAGTTAGATATGTTTGGTTTTCTACCTTTGTATAGTTCATAAGGATTTTTTTTTTTCAAAATAGGCCTTATTAGCAATCTATTAAAGTACTTACAGCATCAGCCAAAAAATGTTTAGGAAAATTTGTCTTATTATGAAGATTTCTAGCACCTTCTTCAAGAGATCTATTTTTATAATAACCCTGATTCCTGACGCGGACGGCGCAAGCATCTGCGCGAATAGCCCTGGTTTTTTGCAGAATTTCTTCTGCAAAAACCAGTGCAGAGGTGTGGCGCGGATGGCGCCAGTGTCGCGTGATCAGCGTCGTGCCCACTGGGAACTGGCGCGAGTGGCGCCAGGTTCACGCGATCAGCGCCGCGCTCTCTGGATGTTGGCGCGAGTAGCGCCACAGTTCTGAAGGCTGGCACGGTGAGCGCTAGGGTGGCACGGATGGCGCCCATGTTTCTGGAGGTTGGCGTGGATGGCTCCATGGGCCCTGGAAGTTGGCGCGATTAGCGCCAAAGTGGCGAGATCGGCGCGGCAGGTCGGCCAGGTCCAGTATAAAAGGGGCATTTTACGAAATGTTTGGCCATTTCCTTTCTTCTTCTTCCTCCAGCGCCCAGAACTCCATGGGAGAGTTTCCCTAGCTCCTTGAACCTTGTTTTGTGACCCATATCACTTCCTTTACCCTCTAATCATGAGGAAAACCAGTTGTGAGCCATAATCCTTCATCTCTTTCTCTTAAAAACCCCTTGATTTGAGAATCCCTTTCTCAAGGGAAATCCTTTGAACTCTAGTTTGGCGAGGAACGACGTCGATTCTTGGACACCTGAGCTAGGGGAAGTTGTCCACGAGCTTTTCTTGTCGCCATTGAGGTAAGAAACTCCAGTTTCTCCGATTGATTTTGAATTGGGGTATTGGGTGAATAGTGACCCACTTGAGCTGGGGCTAGAATTAGCCATGGGTCCTGTAGAAAAGTGTGTTTAGAACGGTTTAGTGATGAAGGATTAGCTCTCTGATGTTGTTCACCGGTTTACGTAAATGAATATACGGCAAGTGCACCGATCGTTATCAAGTAATAAAGTGAAAGTAAAGTATCGTCTCCACAGGGATTGATATTAATTTCACAGAAATTAATCTATTATGATTGAAATCACAATCGAAATACAAAAACAGAATTGTTGTTGATTTTGGTTGAGTAATTAACTAAGATGC
>PYAF01000702.1:43523-57719 GCA_007407185.1 Glycine tomentella | reverse complement strand
AAGACTGACCCCATTTTGTGTCGTGTGGTTGACACCTGTGATGACCACAAATTGTTTGGGCGAGCAGAAACGCAGTGATTTGGATGATGTACGAGAAGAAGGAAGATTGTATGCTGTTTATCTGCTTTTTGATGATCTGTATTTGTGCTGTAATATGGACTTTGGATGTGTAATAAGTGAACTGTGTGTATGTTTAAATATTGTGGATTATATGTGTTGAATAACGTGTGGATACGGTTAAAATCTCTAAACTCGTTTAGAATTTTCATTTGAATCTTCAATTTCTAAATTTATTTTAAATCAACCAAGAGTTGTTGGAATGTTTTACTTTCTGTTTTCGAAAAAAATAATAATAATCTACTTTCGGTTTTTTTTAAAAAAAAAATGTGTTTTGGCAAATAAATACGTAATAAAAGCAAAGTGGAAGCGGTGGTTACAGCCTCAACGCCTGGCGGAGCTACCTCAACGCCTGTATCAGTGTGAGACCGGCACTCACACCTGTGCCATCCCATTGGGTGCTAACCCTTCGCATGGATGCACAATATATGGTACCTTCGAGAATAGAAGGAGCTATCTCAACTTCTAATCCCCTGGCCTGTGGGAACCAATCCCCTGGGAGCTACCTCAACCATGAGCCAACCATGCTAGGAGGAACCCATCAACTCCTAGGGAGGTCCATATCTATCTATTGGTCAACAGATCTATCACAATCATAACACATCACAATCAACCACAGATGCATACATATATCATTATGAGGATGCAACTTCCAATGCATGCATCATGAAATGGCTCCAAAACCACAAGTGACTTATCACACAAGCCACAAATACAAGCCATAGAGCCAATATTCAAAGTTATCTAAATCAAAAACTGAAAGCTAATCCTTCATCTATACATCGCTCTAAACAAGTTTCTCTACAGGACCCTGGGCTAATTCTAGCCCCAGCTCATATGGGTCACTATTCACAGAGAACCCCAAGGATCAAAATTAAACGGAGAAACTTGAATCCCTTACCTCAGTGGCGACCAAAAAGACTTCAGGACAACTTCCTCAAGCTCTATTGTCCTTCCCAAGCTGTGGATCGTCGCCACTCTCAAGTTCTCTGAGCTTTTCCCTTCAGAATCACTTCTCACTCAATTGGGGTTTCCAGGAATTAAAATGAAGGATTATAGCTTTCCAAATGGTTTTCTCAAGATTAAAGGTCGTTGGGGGGTGTTTAGGCTAAGAAATTAGGTCCTAGGAAGCTTGGAACTGCTCTAATGGAGGCTGGGGTCGTGGGGAAGAAGAAGGAGTTGAATTTTCTTCCAAAAATCACGTTTGACCCTTATATACTCAGCCTGCCCGAGCTCTGGCGCGATCCGTGCCACCTCGTGCGCTATCCGCACCACAATGTCGGTGATCCGGCGCCAACAGCGCCACCCCCACGCCATCAGCGTGGACTTCCCGAACCTGTGGCGCCACCAGCGCCACACTTGGCGCCATCAACATGAAAAACCAGAGGAAATTGTGTTTCCAGGGCACTTATGGCGCTTCCCGCGCGGACCTTGGCGCTGCCAGCGCCAACCTCTTGGCCTAGTGACACCACTTGCGCCATATCCACGCCACTAGCGTGAACTTGCAGAAAGTGTGGCGCTACCCGCGCCATCCTGGCGCCCCTGGCGCCACTTTCCAGTGGGTCTGGCGCGATCAGCGCCAACCCTGGCGCCATCCGCGCCACACCCTTAACAGGGTTTTCTGCTAAATAACTTGGCACAAAAGTGAGGGTCCTTACATTCACCCCTCCTTTTTAAGAATTTTGTCCGCAAAATTCAGAAACATACCTGTTAGCCAACTCGGGATACATTTGTAGCAGCTCCTGCTCCCGTTCCTAAGTTGCTTCCTCAGGCGTTCTGCCTTCCCACTATACCTTGACGATGGGAATGGTCTTACTGCGGATTTGCTTCTCCATTCGGTCCAGAATCCTCATGGGCCGTGTAGGACTTGTCAGATTCTCTCTAATTTGGACTGTGTCGGGCTCCACCACGTGTGAGGGATCGGCTACATACTTCCTCAACTGAGACACGTGGAACACATCATGCAAACCTGACAACTGGGGAGGCAAAGCTAGCCTGTATGCCACTGGTCCTATCCTCTCAAGGATCTGGTATGGACCAATGAACCTAGGACTCAGCTTCCTCACACCCAATGCTCGTCCTACGCCCGTCACTGAAGATAACCTCAGAAACACATGATCACCCTCTTCAAACTGCAAGGTTCTGTGCTTCTGATCATAATAGCTCCTCTGTTGACTCTGAGCCTTCATCAACTTGTCTCAAATCATCTTGATCTGCTCAGAGGTCTCTTGAACCATCTCCGGTCCAAGGAGCTACTTCTCTCCTACCTCTGTCCAACACACTGGAGTTCTGCATCGTCGGCCATACAGAGCCTCATATGGTGCCATGCCCAAGCTGGCATGAAAACTATTGTTGTATGAAAACTCCACTAGAGGTAGATATCTATCCCAGCTAGTACCTTGCTCCAAGGCACAAGCTCTCAGCATATCCTCCAGAGTTTGGATGGTCCTCTCTGTCTGACCATCTGTCTGAGGGTGGTAGGCTGTGCTGAGTCTGAGCTGGGTCCCAAAAGCATCCTGAAGTGCACCCCAAAACCTCGAGGTGAAATTCGGATCTCTATCAATGATGATACTGTCAGGGACTCCATGCAATCTCACAATCTCCCTGACGTATAACTAGGCCAACTTCTCTGTGGTGTAGTCAGATCTCACAGGTAAGAAATGAGCAGACTTGGTCAGCCTGTCCACAATCACCCAGATGGAATCACATCCACTCTGAGTTCTTGGTAGCCCTACCACAAAATCCATGGAAATGCTGTCTCATTTCCACTCAAGGGTCTCTAAAGGCTGAAGTAGACCAGAAGGTCTCTGATGCTCAATCTTCAGCTTCTGACATACTAGACACTTAGCCACATACTCGGCTATGTCTTTCTTCATCCCTGGCCACCAGAAACTCCTCTTCAGGTCATGATACATCTTGGTGGCTCCCGGATGTATACTAAACTGGCCCTTATGTGCCTTAGACAGGACGACATCTCTTAACTCGCCCTTAGGCACCACAACACGATCTTGGTACATTACCAAGTCGTTATCCTCCCAAGAGATATCCTGTTGACCAATCATGGCCCTCACCGCCTCATCCTGCTACTGAGCTTCTTGGATCCTCCTGATCAGCTCATTATCCACCTTGGTCCTGCTCAACTCAAGACCACGCGCACCTTCTGTCATCATCAGGTGCATATCTCTGAATTGCTCTATTAACTGGCAATCAGAGATCATCATACATGCAACAGTCACATTCTTCCTACTCAAAGCATCAACAACCACATTGGCCTTGCCTAGATGTATCTCAGCTCGAAGTCATAGTCCTTCAGGAACTCCATCCAACGCCTCCGTCTCATATTCAACTCTTTCTGATAAAAGAGGTACCTGAGACTCTTGTAGTCACTGAACACTATCAACTTGGCACCATATAAATAATGTCTCCATATCTTTAGAGCAAACACCACAGTTGCCAACTCCAAGTCATGCGTAGGATAAGACTCTTCATGAGGTTTCAGTTGCCTAGAAGCATAAGCAATTACCTTCTTATCCTGCATCAACACACACCTAAGTCCCCTCTTGGATGCATCACCAAACACCTCAAAGACTCCCTCAGGGTCAGGAAGAGTCAGCACTGGGGCTGTGGTCAACCGCTCCTTCAATTCCTAGAAGCACTGCTCGCACTCATGGGTCCACACAAATGGAACCCCCTTTCGTGTGAATCGAGTTAGAGGTACCACCAACTGGGAAAACCCCTAAATTAATCTCCTGTAGTAGCCAGCCAATCCCAGGAAACTTTTGATCTCAGATACGTCCTTGGGCCTCTCCCAGGACATCACTGCCTCTATCTTGCTGGGATCCACAGATACACCAGCCGCTGAGATCACATGGCCAAGAAACTTTACCTCTGTCAACCAGAACTCACATCTGGCCAGCTTAGCATACAACTGCTTGTCCCTCAAGATCTGAAGGACTGTCCTAAGATGCTCGGCATGCTCTGCTTCCGTCTTGGAGTAGATCAGAATGTCATCAATGAACACCACCACAAACTAATCCAAGAAAGGTCTGAATACCCTATTCATATAGTCCATGAACACTGCTGGGGCATTCGTCAGACCAAATGGAATAACCTAATACTCAAAGTGACCATACCTAGACCGGAAGACTGTCTTAGGTATGTCTGCCGCCTTGATCTGAATCTAATGATATCCGGATCTCAGGTCTATCTTGGAGAACACTCTGGCTCCCCTCAACTGATCCAACAGATCATCAATACGAGGCAGAGGATACTTGTTCTTCACAGTAACTTTGTTCAACTACCTGTAATCCACACACAGTCTCATACTACCATCTTTCTTCTTCACAAATGTCACCGGTGCTCCCCAAGGCGAAACACTCGGTCTGATAAACTGCTTAGATAGCAGATCCTCCAACTGCACCTTCAGCTCCTTCAACTCCAGAGGAGCCATACGATAAGGTGCCACTAAGATTGGTCCCACACCCAGAACCAAATCTATGGAGAACTCTATCTCCCTCTCTGGTGGTAGCTGAGTTATCTCCTCAGGAAATACATCCATGAACTCACTCACCACAGGGATCTGAGACAAATCAACACCTGGCTTATCTTCTGTCACACCCAAGAAGATATAGCCCTGCGCTTCCTCCATGATTGCCTTGTGAGCTTGCAAGACTGATAAGAATGAGGCAGAACTTGAACTGGTTTCGTCAGAAGGCACAACCACCCTCTTCTGACAACAATCTAGCATCACGCCGTACTTGGCCATCCAGTCCATACCCAGAATCATCTCAAGGGTAGGCATAGCTAGACAGAATAGATCAATCACATAGGCTCTGCCCTCATACAAAAACTGCACGTCCTTGCAGCACGTGCTCATCTGGCATCTTTCTCTAGATGCTGTGATAACCTCTAACGGAGGGGCAAAACTGAGCTTAGGCAATCTGAGCCTATCAACAATCACATCCTATATGAAGGAATGTGTGGCTCCAGAATCAAACAGCACTCTAATATCATAGTCATCGATCAGAACTGTACCTCTGATCAGGTTTGGAGCTTTGGCTGCCTTTCTAGCATCTACTGTATACACACTGCCTGTTGTGGGTGCCATCACCTCTGCTGGAGCAGCCTGTGCCCATCTCTCTGTCTGTGGGCACTCTTTGGATATGTGGCCTGGCTTGCCACAGCGGAAATAGATAATCTGGCTTGAGGAACAGGCTCTTGTATGCTCTTTCCCACAAGCTGGACACTTGGGAATTGATCTCCTCCGGGCTAAACCCCTCTTAAATCTGCCAGAGGGTGCAGAGACTCTCAACATCTTGCCCTTGCCCTTCCCGGGCGTGCCAGAACCACTAGTCCTTCTCCCCTCCTGTCTGACTGAGGGAGTAGGTTGTCCGCCTCTCTGCTGTCTCTGTAGGATACCCTCCACCTGGCGACTCTGTCTCACCAAGGTATCCATATCTTGTGACCCAAGGCCGGCCACCAACACCTGAATGTCATCTCTAAGTCCCCTCAGAAACTTAGCTGCTAGAATCTCAGCTTCAGGCATAGGTCTCCTGAAGTGTGCATACTGAGCCAGCTCATTAAACTGGGCCAGATACTCTCGTCCACCGTCATGGTCCCCTGAACGAGTCCATCAAACTCCGCCTGCTTCTGCTCCCAGGCATCTCTAGGAAAATATCTATCCAGAAAATAGGCCTCGAACATGAAAATCCATGGGAGTAGGTTGTCCGCCTGATGTTGATCTTCTGTGGCGCGATTCGTTCGAGTTGAATACCTTGGCTTCGTGTTTATGGCACTGGTGGCGCGGCTCTGGAGCTGGTGGCGCTGTGCTTTCGACCTATTCACACTATTCGCGTGGATTCCTATCTTCGAGAATGAGGTCTTCTATTCTTCATCTGGCGCGATCTGCGTGGGACTTGAAACCTTGTTTCCTTCTTTTCTTTTCTTTGAACTCCTCTTTTTGGCCTGAAACTACTCAAATGGTAATGAATTGAATTAAAAACGATAAATTAACAATCTTAACTACTTCTAATATTATTTTCCTAATTATTTAAATAAAATATAACCTAAACTAGCCTAAAACTAAGATGTGTTTGCAACACATCAAACAATTCCCAGATTTGGAAGTTGCTGTCCCCAGCAACAGAAAGAATTCAAGACTAAGCAAGAATCCATAATCAAACACAAACCACCGGTTACAACCCTAGAATCATCATGCTATGTATGATCAAATTCACATCAAAGCTTTCATGGCACTTTCAATGCTGTCAATCCATGAGAGTTACTTTAGTATTCCTCACAAAAATTGTGTTTAATCACTCATTCACTCAAGTGTATAAGGCTATACTAACTCTCTTACTCAACAATATCACAACACTACCATAAGCTTGAAAATATTCTCAACAGTCACAAGTATGACTTGATCAAAAGGTCCTTCCGGCTTGTAACGTGGCTGGGCTAAGGGTAGGAAATTCTTTGGATAGTAGCTTAATGAGAGGCTAGATCCAGTCCCTTAAGTCCACACATGCTTCTTGTCTTCTTTGTCAAAACCTGGTACTTTATTCTAATGTAAAAACAGAATAATAAACTTCTTTTTGAATTTTGGAATTTTTTTTTTAAAACATAATAAAACATCATATTAACATAAACAAAATTAAAATCACTGCGCTTCACAAATCCCAGCTGATGGACTTATTGTTATCTAACTTGGACTATGCTTGTTCATTCTTGTTCTTTACCGCCAATTGGATTCATTTGTGTTCTTGATACCTTGACGCATAATTCCTTATTTTTCCACTATTATAGACTTAATTCAACCTTTTCTAGCCTCAGGGATTTGGTCATTTGGATATAGCTCTTGATTTGGGACATTTTGAAATGAAAGGCTTAGGCTCAAATAAGGTGCAATTGGAAAATAATTGAAGGTGAGTCATTTTGGCCCTAGTTTCAGAAGAAAGATTGCCTTGATCATATCAAGTCACACCTACATCTAGAGAAACAATTCAAGTTATAGAGTACAATGAAATCGGAGTCTCTCGGAAAGAAAACATTACCACTGTTTGGCTCGAATCATTACAGGTGTTCAAACTCAAGTCAATCTCAGCTGACTGCATTTCAAGAATCATTTCAACTTCAACATTCATTTCACATACCAACAATCAAATTCCATTCATGCATCATGCGATTCATGCTATGTTTCATTTCATCAAGCTTTCATCCAGAAATCCTATCCATCACTGTGTCCATTTACTTTTAGTCTGAAAAATTGGATGTGCTGCTTATTTTTGAAAAGTTCTGTTAGACATCATTTGTTTCTTGATTGTGATTTGCGAAATAATGCGTAACCATTCCCAGATTTATATGTTGCTGTCCCCAGCAACCACAAATAAGGTCACAGCCCTTTGGAAAATTTTGAGCATTATTTTGGAAAATTGCATTCAATTCAACATTGATCTAAACAATTTTTTATTGCAAAATAAATCAAATGAAATTGTGCTATATATATATGCAGTGATATAAAGTGTGAAAAATGTAATGGCAATGTCTGGTGCAGTATCTAAAATAAAACCAAAAACCATAACAATAAAAATAACAGAAAACAGAAAATGAAAGTGTGTCCTGATCACTCCTCTCCTCTCTCTACAATCTCTGCAGCCTCTGATGTCTGAGGTGGCTCAGGAATGGATGGCCCTGTAGCTGCTGCATCGAAGGGAATCGAAGTAGTCTCAGTGGCTGGAGTAGTAGCTGCTGGTGTAGGTGATGTAATCTGGTACTCAGCTGGTGGAATGCCTAGATGTCTGCAGAGGGCTCCTAGCATGGTGGTCTGCTGAGCCAGTTGAGTCCTGACAAACTCCTGGAAAGCTAGATATGAAGGAGAATCTGTGTAAAGTGGTGCATGCTCAGGAGTGGATGAAGAAGGTGCTGAAACTGGTAGTGGTGGTGCATCTGCCGGTGGCTGAACTGGCTGGGGCTCCTCTGGTGCTGGGAGGTCTCTGGGGGAACGGGCTGCAATCTCCTCAGGTTTGAGCTTTACAGCTCGAAGAACCTGCTCATCAGCTGCGGCGGCCATGGCGTCTAAGTAAGTCTTGTGGCTCATCAGCGAGGAGATTGGGACGTCCATAGGCTCATCATCATCTATGTGCACACCCGCATGCCGGCATAAGTGTAGAATGAGTGAGGGGTGTGCCAGCCAGGATTTGCTACTAGCATCCTGGATCATATGGAGAATGCGGTTAGAAAGGAGGTTAGAGATAAGAAGATTACCCTCACCGCGAAGGGTATAAAGCAGGATCGCCCGCTCGACGTTCACATCAGTTATATTAGTAGAAGGTATGACTGTGTGATTCACGAACTGATGCCAAAAGGAGGCATCTCCCACCAGATCGTGCTTCCACATCTTCTCTAGTATATAATCTAGGCCAGACTTGGGCTTCCAAGCCGTATAAAGCCCTGTAATGGCTCTGCGGATGGTGGTGGCCAGCTGGGGAACCTCCTCCCTATACATCTTTGTCAACGCGTTTGGCTGCATCCGGAAGAAGAGCTGGAGGAAGTCATAGTTATCGAAGGGGTCAAAGTGGGTGTCCAATAGATGCTCAATAGCTTTATCATCAAAAGATACCTGGACACCCCTCACCCAAGACATCCTGGTCCGATAGACGGTGTCTGGATCAACATTCACCAAAAACTCCTTTAGTATCATGCTGGAGCTAGGCTCTGGAAAAGTGACAAGCTTCTGCCATTGGCGTCTGAGAATCATTGCTCTCACCGGGTTATCCTCTGGAAGCGTTTCCCAAAGGATCTTCTTCTCTGATATGATCTTTTTCGGCAGATACCAAGTATCAAACTTCTATTGGCACTCTGTGGTCCAGAATCTGGCTTCATCAAAGTCTGCTACCCTAGCCCTCTTCTTTCCTCCTTCTGCAGTGGGTTTCTTTTTGCCCTTGGCTATTTGTTTTCCCTGAAAATCAGAACCAAATCCAGATATATATGCATAATTCAAGAAGCTTAATTCCCATATTTTTTTCTTTCATAATCCAAAGTAAGCATACACACTAAACAGAAAGAATGTTGAGCACAAGGTGTTGGCTGATCACTTTAGGGACCTGCAGTGGTAATTATATGCATGTAAAAGCAAAGGGTACCACGAACAAGTATATTGCAGCAGGGATCATCAATTGGGATTCCCAGATTTAAAATATTGATCTTCCCAGAACAAAGAGCAGTTTTGAGTAATTCATGTTCAATAGCATCAATTTAGAACAAATGTAATTATAGCACCAATATAATTTTCAAAGGATTCAAATTTCCAGCCAATATTGTCGACAACAGGCACATTCAACTGGGTTCAATTCAGTTTATTTATAAGCAAATAGAAACAATTCCCAGATTTAACTCCTTGAGAGTCCTTACTTCATTCATATGGTGTAGTCAAAATAAAGATGTGTACTTGAGTGACATAATCACAGCATTTATAGTATTATGCCCCATTCATGCCAAGATGGCCATAGAACCATCATTTTCAACCTAAGCACATTGGTTACTTGCATGTTTGGCTAAGCACAGGGATTAAGCAATTTCTATTCCTAGCCTAGAATTAGCTTGGACAATTCCCAGATTTTGTGCATTTTCATACTCAACATACATTAACCATCTCATGCAGTACTGTTCTTTAGTCAGCTATGGAATTAGGCAATGTATATTGCAACTGCATAAATTCAATTCAATTCAATAGCAAAGTCTAATGTATCCACAAGCAATCAAACATTCATATCACCTTTCAAATCTTGAAAGCATTCATGCATACCAAAGTAACTATGATTATAGCCTCATCATGAAAATCAACAAAAGCCGTAGCTGTAAAATGATAGTAGAGCATACTAAAACCATGTAGCGATTGTCTTGTGAGCACTAAACTTTAAGCACATATCTAAGATCAAACCAATGCACTTAGACCTCATTCATATCATAGCATTCTATTTAATAGAGGCCTTATGCATATTGAATCAACTTTGGCCATAATTCAGTTCAATTTCTCTCTCAGGCATTTAAACAAACAGCTAATGGGTACCCAAGCGATTCACTTCGTTAAGCCTATTTTGAACCTATCAATATCCCAATTGCACAGAATCAATGACAATAAAATAAAAATGCAACAGCGATTAGGTTTCTATCCTAAGGTTTTCCAAAAGTTTCATCAAAAGGGGATGGGAAGATATGAAGCATTGATATTTAAATTCCTACCTCTCGTGGCTATATCATAATTCATTTCAAAGCACATAAGGTTCAGAATTACCTTGTCTCCAGCCATTGTAAAATTTGGTTCTCAAAATGCAGAGCAAATTAAACTCTTAAAGATAACTGAAGTGGAAACCACACGAGATAGAGAGAATGAGATAGAAAGAGAGCAATGTACTTAAGGTAGGGTTTTAAGAGGGGAAGTAGAATTGGGTAGAGGTTATTGGAGGGTTTTTAAAGAGAGAAAAATGATGAAGGAGGGAGTAATGGAGTTTTGATGGTGGCTAAGGGTCAGGCGAGAAAGAAGGAGCGGTTTTTGGAAGAGGAAAAGAGTGAGGCGCGAATGAGGAGTTTTAAAATTAAAAGCAGTTTCAGCGACCTCACGCGGTTAGTGCGGCACACGGCACGGATCGCACCACAGTGGACGGGAAGGGCTTTTGGACTCGAATTATCCGTGAGAGTGGCGCGGGGTTTCACGCGATCCGCGTGAATTGGCAATGAAAGGACCCTTTGCCTCGAATGACTAGCGCTGTTTGCGCCACTGTCACGCGGTTAGCGTGAAATTATGCAGATGTAGGTCTGAGGCTCGAATAACTCGCGCCACTCACGCAGGATTCACGCGATTTGCGTGGCTAAGTCGAGACTATGGCGCCAGTAGCGCTGTACTTGGCACGGGTCGCGCCATTTTATGCAGATAAAGGAACTTAGCTCGAGAAGGCCACGCGGTTGGCGCCACTTGCACGCGATTAGCGTGGATGGATCGAGTGCTTGGCGCTGGTCGCGCCGATACTGGCACGAGTCGTGCCACATCTTTTGCACAGCCTTTGCTTTTTATTTGGATTTTGATATTATTGACTTAAATCAAATACTACCTAAACTAATTAAAAACATATAATGATAGACCTAAAATAACAAAATTGGAAATAATTTAGATGCTTAATTACTAATGCATGTGCCTAAATTAACTACTAAAGAATATGCAGAAGAAGAGGACTACTGTAGAATGCTGATTGCAATGTTAAACAAAATCTAAATTATTATATACATTACCAGTAGCTCGTTTAACGTCTTAAGCTAGACGCTTGCTCTCATTTAAACTTCAGTGGCATTGAGTGGAACAGAAGCTGAATTTCTGTCCACATCACCTCCAAAATAATGTTTCAAACGATAACCATTCACCTTAAAAGCTCGGTCACTATCCAGAGGTGAGATTGCCACTGTGCCATAAGGATAGACTTCTCGTACCAGGAATGGTCCAGACCAACGTGATTTCAACTTACCTGGAAAAAGTCGCAGGCGAGAGTTATATAACAGCACTTGTTGGCCAGGAACAAACTCCTTTGGACAAATTTGGTTGTCATGCCACTTCTTTGTCTTTTCCTTGTAGATTCGGGCATTCTCGTAAGCAGCTAACCTGAACTCATCTAATTCGTTCAACTGAAGCAACCGCTTTTCATTAGCTTTTGTTAGTTCAAAATTTAAAAACTTGGTTGCCCAGATAGCTTTATGTTCAAGTTCAATAGGTAGATGACAAGCCTTACCATAGACAAGTTGAAAGGGGGACATACCTATTAGAGTCTTAAATGCAGTCTTGTATGCCCATAAAGCGTCATCTAGCTTCTTAGACCAATCCTTTCTTGATGTTCCAACAGTCTTCTCAAGTATGCGCTTCAATTCTCTATTGGAAATCTCTACTTGGCCACTTGTTTGAGGATGATATGGGGTTGCTACTTTGTGCTTGACTCCATATTTGGCCAGCAAGCCATCTAGTTGCTTGTTGCAGAAATGAGTTCCTCCATCACTTATGATGGCTCTTGGCACTCCAAATCTTGTGAATATGTTCTTTCTCAAGAATGAGACCACCACCTTGGCATCATTGGTGGGTAAAGCAGCTGCCTCAACCCACTTGGAGACATAATCTACAGCAACCAAGATGTATTGGTTGGAGAATGACTTAGGGAAAGGTCCCATGAAGTCTATGCCCCACACATCAAACAGCTCAACCTCTTGGATGTTGTTGAGTGGCATCTCATCTCTGCGAGAAACATTTCCTATCCTTTGACAGCTATCACACTGCATCACAAAGTTCTTAGAATCCTTGAATAATGTTGGCCAGTAATAGCCACATTGCAGCACTTTATGTGCAGTCCTATTTGCTCCAAAATGTCCTCCATAATTAGAGGAATGACAGTGCCATAGAATATCCGGCACATCACTTTCAGCTATGCACTTGCAGATAACATTGTCAGTGCATTGAAAATATAAGTAAGGGTTATCCCAAAAATACCTTCTCGCATCATGCAAGAACTTCTTTCTCTGCTGCCAATTGAGTTCTTCAGGCATAATTCCAGCAGCCTTAAAGTTGGCCATGTTTGCGAACCATGGACTGAGTTGTACAACAAGCACTTGCTCATCAGGGAAAGACTCATTGATTTCAAATTCCGGTCCATCTTGCAAGTCCTTTTCCTGAATCCTAGACAAGTGGTCTGCAACCTTGTTTTCAACTCCAGCCTTGTCTCTTATTTCTAAGTCAAATTCCTGCAATAACAACATCCAACGCAGCAAACGTGGCTTTGCATCTTGTTTATGCAGCAGAAATTTTAAGGCTGTATGGTCATTATACACAATCACTTTTGACCTTACCAAATATGATCTAAACTTATCGAGGGCATAAACAACAGCTAGCATCTCTTTTTCAATTGTGGCATAATTTACTTGTGCCTCATTTAAGATTTTACTAGCATAGTAAATTACATGCAAGCGTTTTTCTTTCCGCTGTCCCAAAACTGCACCTACTGCATAATCACTAGCATCACACATTAATTCGAAAGGTAAACTCCAATCTGGAGCAATCAAAACAGGTGCAGTGGTGAGTTTTTGCTTTAAAGTGTTAAATGCTTCAAGACAAGCACCATCAAATGTGAACTCAATGTCTTTCTCCAGCAATTGGCTTAATGGCTTTGCGATTTTGGAGAAATCCTTGATGAATCTTCGATAAAAACCTGCATGTCCTAAAAAGCTGTGAACACCGCTCACATTAATAGGGGGAGGTAATTTCTCAATCAATAACAACTTAGCTCTATCTACCTCTATTCCCATTTCAGATATTTTATGGCCTAGTACTATACCTTCCCTCACCATGAAATGTCATTTTTCCCAATTTAAAACCAAATTAGTTTCTTGACATCTTTTAAGAACTTTGGCTAAATTAGTTAAACATGAATTAAAGCAAGGGCCAAAAACAGAAAAGTCATCCATGAATACCTCGAGCCCTCTTTCTACCATGCCAGAGAAAATTGAAAGCATGCATCTCTGGAAGGTTGCAGGTGCATTACACAACCCAAACGGCATTCTCCTGTAAGCAAACACCCCAAATGGACATGTGAAGGCTGTCTTCTCTTGGTCTTTCGGTGCCACTGGGATTTGGTTATACCCAAAGTAACCATCAAGGAAGCAATAGTAATCATGACCAGCCAAGCGTTCAAGCATTTGGTCCATGAATGGAAGCGGAAAATGATCTTTTCTAGCTGCATCGTTCAGCCTTCGATAATCAACACACATTCTCAAGCCCGCGATGGTTCTTGAGGGAATCAAGTCATTGTTGTCATTTTGAATGACCGTCATACCTCCTTTCTTTGGAACAGTTCGTACTGGGCTTACCCAAGGTGTGTCTGAGATTGGATATATCATTCCTGCATCCAAAAGCTTAACAACTTCTTTTCTTACCACTTCTTTCATTGTGGGATTTAGCCTTCTCTGTGGCTGCCTTACAGGTTTAACATCACTTTCCATTAGTATTTTATGAGTACAAAAGGAGGGATTTATACCTTTGAGGTCTGAAATAGA
>PYAF01000702.1:18979-29088 GCA_007407185.1 Glycine tomentella | reverse complement strand
GAATCGGAGTTCTGGTTTAGTATTTCGAATTCTACTTGAATGTTCATCTTCTTCTTCAATTGCTATTCTGTTTTTCATGATTATGAATGCATTTAGGATTGAAAGCGGATTAGGTTGTGGATTCATGCCTAATTTCGAATATTAATCACAGAATTAATTGGATGATATTTCAATTAGGGTTGTGGTTTCAATTAAATTAAGGGTTAATTCGACTGAACAACTTCTAATGAGATTGAATGGATGTTCATGATAGGATAAAATTCTGAGAATGATGATGATTCGAATTGCTTGGTTTGGTGAATTGGATTGATACTTCTCTAATCTGTTTTACTCACTTGTTGATAATCTTGCTAATTTCTATGTTGCTCTTTAATTTTAGTTTACGTTTTTGCAAGTTTTACTTATGCATACAAACTGTTTGTTAAAATTCCCCCCATACTGTTACCATTGAATTGAAGCTAGAACCATATTGATCGTGTCTCTGAGTCGACCTAGGTTAGCTCTGTGCTACAGAATTAGCTTAATAAAATTGTTTTGGTGCGTGTCGACAACGTGTTTATCAATGTGGTTGGATGCATAGGTGTCTTCATATTTTTTGCATAATCTATGTTTGACTTCTTTAGAAGTTCTTTCACATACTTTGTTTGATGAATGTAAATTCCACTTCTTGTTTCAAGGAAAAACTTCAGCTCTCATCAAGCTCATTTCAAATTCTATCTGTACAACTTAAAAAAATCCTCATAGAAGATCTAATTTGTAGCACTAGATATAATTCCATCAACATAAACTTGTACTAATATAAACTATGAGTCGTAGTTCTTAGGAAACAGGGTTGTGTCCACTTTTCATTTTTCAAATCCATTTTTCAAAAGGAAAGAACTCATTTTTTCATACCAAGTTTTAGGAGCTTGCTTAAGTTCATACAAAGCTTTGTTAAGTTTGAAAACATAGTGAGGAAGAGTGTCACTCTTAAACCCAAGAGGTTGTTCAACATAAACTTCCTCTTGGATGACTCCATTGAGGAATGCACTTTTTACATCTATTTGATATAACTTCATATTACTATGAGCAGCAAATTAAAGTAAAATTTGTATTGCCTCTAGACAAGCCACTAGAGCATAGGGTTTTTTATAATATATATCTTCCTGTTGTGAGTAACCTTTGGCCACTAACCATGTTTTTTCCTCACAACCTTACCATTCTTGTCTAGCTTGTTATAGAAGACCCACTTGGCTCCAACAAATTTCTTGTTTTTTTGGTAGCTCTACTAACTTCCAAGCGTCATTCTTTTAGAATTGGTCAAGCTTCTCTTCCATAGCCTTTACCCAGTTCTCCTCTTCCATTGCCTCGTCTATGTGTTTGGGTTCCACTTCTGTGATAATGCAGTATGACCTTGTGATTTGAGTGACGATCTTGTTTGAACATGTTCTGTTGGGTCACCAATGATTTGGCTCTTTGGATAGTTTTTTTCTCAATATGCGTCTAATGGGTTCCTTTGATTCTTCTTGAGGATTGTCCATATGTTGAGTAGACGTTGCAACTTCTAAACTTTGACTAGACGACACCTTATCTTTAATACCATCATCCAATCTTAGATCTACAAAGAACTCATCTAGCTTTGATAAATCTTTATCAGACTCAGTGTCACTAAACTTAACACGATAACTTCCTCAACTACCAAAGTTTTAGTGTTGTAAATTTTGAATGTCCTAGATTTTTCAGAGTATCCAAGAAATATTCCATTATCACTTTTTGAATCAAACTATCCCAAGTTATCTTTAGTGTTAAGAATGAATCATTTACACCCAAATGATGGAAATATGATATGTTGGCTTTTTGTCGCTTCCATAGTTCATTGGGATGTCTTTTTGAGAATGAGTCTTTTATAAATTATGTTTTGTAAATAATAGCAGTATTCACTGCTTCAGCCCATAAGTGTTTAAGGATTGGATTATCATTGAGCATGGTCCTGGTCATCTCTTGTAGAGATTTGTTCTTCCATTCAACTACCACATTTTGTTGAGATGTTCTTGATGTTGAAAAGTTATAGAGAATATCATTTTCTTAACAGAATAGTTGCAAATTATCATTCTCAAATTCTCCCCCATGATCACTTTTGATTAAAGTAATGCATACTCCTTTTTTATTTTGAACTCTTTTACATAATTTAAAGAAGACACTAAGACTCATCCCTGTAGGCTAGGAACTTAACCTATTTTCATCTATCGTAGTCGTCCACTATGATGAATCCATACCTTTTTCAACTGATAGATGTTGTTTTGGTTGGATCAAATAGAGCAAGATGTAATAGTTATAGAGGTCTTAAGGTGTAAACAATGTTTTTACTCAAAAAAATGTTTTTAACCTGTTTCCCCTTTTGTCATGCCTCACAGAGTAAATCACCTTAATATGACATACTTGGTAATCCTCTTACAAGTTTTTTTTTTTTTTTTTGCAGCTTTGAGATCAACCTCAAGCTTGCATGACAAAGTTTCCTATGCCAGAACCAATGATGTTCTTTAATTGACAACAAGTATGATACCTTTTGATTTGATAGTTCGCCCAACTTGATCTTATAAAGGTTATCTTTCCATTTAGAAAAACAAAGTAGAGACACATCCTTGTTCTAGACAACATACTCATCCTTGTTAAAGGAAACATTATATCCACTATCACATAACTAACTTATGTGAAGCATATTATATTTGAGACCTTCAACAAATAATACATTATCAATAGAGGGATAAGGTTGTATGTCTATCTTACCCACTCCACAAATAATACATTATCAATAGAGGGATAAGGTTGTATGTCTATCTTACCCACTCCTATTATTTACTCTTTCTTATTTCCTCCAAAAGTGACATTCCACCATGATAAGGAGTCATGCATTGGAACATACACACTTTTCCTATCATGTACCTTGAGAAGCCACTATCCAGGTACAATGATAGATGTTTGCTTCCTACTTCCAAGGACATCTGTAACAAGAATGATCTTTTCCTTAGGTACCCAAATCTTTATGGGTCCTCTCTTGTTAGTGTTAAATGCATTGGGCACACCCTTTCTATGTCAATCATTGCATTTGGACGTCATATATCCCACTTTGCCACAAAAGTAGCAAACAACAATATCCTCATTATGAACATAAATCTCTCCCTTATATTCATTTCCACCAACAAATTTGGCCAATGTAGACTTTAAGGTTGCAATTTCCACATGAAATTTTACAACATCTTAAGGTTGACCCTTAAATTCTTCATTCTTTAAAAACTTTTCATTTAAAACTTTCGTAGATCTTTTGTGTTCATCACATTCCACTCAAAGATTATGTTTGTTCTTTTTAAGACCCTCATAATCTTTTTGTGCTTGTGCACATTCTCTGCAGAGATCATTTCTTTCTTCATTTTGATAATCATGAAGTTCAATAAAGAGGTTTTTCCTTCAGTTTGTTTTCCAACTCCTGAAAGTTTTTCAATAAAGCAGATTTTTCTTTGGTGATTGTCTCATTCTCGAGACAGAGCTTAGATTCTTTTACCTTAAGAGTTTCACAAGCATCACATGTCTGAGTTGAATCATCTAGAGAAACATCTACTTTATCTTGAAAGGATTTTTCAAGTTTCTTATGATCTTTGGACAACTTTTAAAATCTTATAGAAAGTTTTTGTAAGCTTTTGAAACAATGGACGAGTTTCATAATATTTCATGATAGGCATGTTTAAGAGATTCAGGATCATTGAATTTTACCATATCCTCTTTGTCTGATTCAGATTCTTCAGATGTTGTATCTGCCATCTGACATAGGTTGGCTTCCTCTTTGTCCTTATCAGATGAGATGTCGTCCAAGTCCTCCCAAGTGCTCACGAGGCATTTCTTTGGACTTGTAGTACTTCTTCTTGCCCTAAGGCTTCTCCAGTTTTAGACATTCAAACTTAAAGTGTCCAAGCTTCTTGCATTCATAGCATATTATGGAGCTTTTGTCTTTGTCTTTCATTTCCATGAACACCTTTTCGAAGGAGTTCTTCCATTTGGATTCACTTTTGTTCTTCCATAATTTAAGGATATTTTATGAGATGAAAGCGAGCTCATCTTCATCAGACTCATCCTTAGATTCTTCATCAGAGGAGTTTTCCACTGTAAGAGCTCTACACGAGCTTTTGGACGCTAATTTTGAGGATGGCTCTTTGGACGACAAGGCCTTTTTGGTCTTCCAGACGCTGAGTGCCAAGGACTTCTTTTTATTAAGTCCTTCATCCTTTTGAAGTTCTTGTTTATGAACCTTAAGAGTTCCAACAAGCTCTTCAAGGGATATTGAGTCAAGATTTTCTTTAGAGCCCTTAGCGTTGTTGTTAAGACTATTGGCAAGCGTACCAATTTGTCAATTTAAGTTACAAAATTCTTGAGATACTCAGTTAATCCAAATATAATTTGACCGTTCAATACTTATGTACAATAAGCATGAGCAGAATTTCATGTGATTTAGGAAAGTAACAGAAAATTATGAAACTAGTAAAATGAAATATATTTATGAGAAAGTGGGATTGGGTTTCATTATTCTTATCCTTTTATATCCATTTAATTTTATCATGCATAAATCATTTTCTATTCTTATTGATGCACACATTAGGTCACCCCAAATCGATCCCTCGCATTCAAAAATCCTAAGGATATCTACTGAATATCGATCCCTCGCATATGAAGTAAATACCCCAGCATTAAAATCATAATTGTGTGTTTTATGCAATCAAAACAGTATGCCCTATTCCTAGCAACATAACGTAATGAGTAAGAGTAAGATCATTCAGTTCATACCCTAAGGGCACTTCCAATCAAGTTTAGGATTTTAATTCATGAAACTAGTGATCAAGTAGACTCAAGCATTAAGCACAGAATGAAATTACCAACAAGGAATAGTAAAGATTAATGCATAAATAAATATTAAAAGAGATACATAGGGATAATAAGATTACATCCAATCCTTAGAAAAGCTAGCAACTCATTGTGGAGAGAACCTCCTCAAGGGAAGATTTGATGAAGGGCCCCATCACTGCTTCTCCGGCAGAGTCTCCACACTAATCTTCACTTCTCTCACTTCCCTAATCCCCCTACTACTAATATTTAAGCTACCTAACCTAAGAAACAAGCTAAGAAGCAAAGGAAAATGAAAATTGGATGATGAATGCTCCAAATTCATGGCCCATTTATAGCTTTCTCCTTCCTGCCTGCTTCACTCTCCTAGGCGAGTGAGTTTGCCTTTGTTTGCTCGCCTAGGCGAGCTAAACTCTATCTTCTTAGAACTTGTAGCTTGCTTCGGTGAGCTAAATGAACTATGGTTGCTCGCTTGGGCGAGTTAAAGACTTAGTCCTGAAGAAAGCTTTGGGCCTGGTGAATTGTGGGCCTATTTTGCTGTTACCAACTCCAACTTTTGATCTTTAAGCCCTTCCTTGCTTGCTTTGCTTGTTCGGAAGCCTCAGATATCCTCGAAACCTATCAAAATACAAAACGTGATTGGATTAATCTTCCGAAATATGACAAACAACATTTATCTAAGTAATAGATACAAATCAACTAGGTTTAAGGCAAGTTTATAGACAAAGTTAATGAAATCAAAAGATAAGTGTCATCATTGAAACCATAATTTGACTGAAATATGGCACTTATCACTCCCCCCAACTTAGAATCTTGCTTGTCCTCAAGCAAAGTAAATTAACACTAGGACTATATTAAATACTTATGAACATGCTTTGTAAAGAATCAACTTTTCAAAGTGATCAAAACATATTTTCAAATAGTCAACCTTGAGAATTGAAACAAAAGATGAAATTTACAAAACCAAATGAGATTAAGATCAATTCATATTTCATTTCTAAAGAACATAAGAGGAAACACCTTATTGTTTTAAACAGAGGAAAACCTCTCAAAAGTGTTTAATTCTCCCACAAGTAAGTGCTTAATCTCAATTCCAACACTGATATGTCATAGATTAATTTTACAGTTCATTTCCCATCAAATCAAAGTACATATTTATCATGGATCATTAGGGCTTTTATGGTTGCTCCTGGCTAGAAAGGAATCTTGGTTTTTCTGGATTTTCAAATGACCTTGGGACTAGGAGAGCAAATAAAGATAAAACAATTAGATCATCACCTCCTATTTTTCTTTCCAAGATATCCATGTTTATCATATCAATCTTTTCATTTAACCCCATACTTTGTACATTTAAAACACAATGAGTTTTGTTCCCTTTTTCTTTTTCTTTTCTTTTTCTTTTTCTTTCTCTTTTTCTTTCTTATTTTTCACATGAATAGCTTATAGCCACATTTAAAAGTCTTTTTCATCGCATGAGCTACCCAAAAGGTTTCTATCAACAAAATATTCCCTTTTTGCTCTCCTAACCTTAGGTAAGGTAGGGAAATTCTTATTCTAGTTTAGGGTTTCAAGAAAATATCAAGTGTTTGGCTCAAAAGGGCTTGCAAATGATAAATCATTATGTATGTTGGTATAGCTTTTTGGCCAATGGCTTAAAAAGATGTTTAAAAAGAAAGAAGGCCTAAATCATATCCATGCATCATATGTTATGACAATTAGAAATTCATGCAAAGCCAACTATAATTCATATTAGTGAGGACACTTAATATAATTTTTGTGGATGCACACACTCACTAAGGTTTTAAGGTCTGTTTTCATGTTCAAATCAAATCAATGTTTCGAAAGATGTGCTTTATTAACTCCATGTAAAAAGTCTTGCCTTCATTTGTTATTTTAGAAAACCATTCATTTGTTTTTCATTCTCAAAGTTTCCCAAAAATCATTTTGTTGTGTTCTGATCCAATACAAAAAGCAAGTTTCAAAAACAATATCGGTTAATTCTTTCTAAAACATGTCATATTCAAGAAAAATTTTCTCTTTTAAGTCCCAAAAAGATTTATACATATTCTATAACTAGGTTAATAAAAACAAAAAATTTAATAAAAATGTGTACTTTCAAAAAGAGAGAAACTATGTACTTCCAAAAAGAGAGAAACATCTGTGTACAAAATCAAAGTGCGCAATACCAAAAAGAATCATAAACGCACACAACTATTTTAAGCAAACATCAAACATGATAAAGAAACAAAGTACTAAATTTAAACTACAAAGCACTAAAGAAATATAAAAACAATGTCACAGATTTTTGAAGATCATTGCTGAGGAGCTCAGTTTCCTCCATTCAAATAGGATCTGCCACATTCTTCATCCTCACCTGCTTTACCTCTTCTTAACAAAATGGACCTGTATCTAAGTTCTAACAAAGCAGATGATACATTTCAAAAAGATAAGACATAAAATTCAAAAAGTAAATTTCAGACATATAATTTATAAGCATAAGACATAAATTAAATAACAGAAATAAAGAAAAATTAAAAACACTGGGTTGCCTCCTAGGAGCGCTTCTTTAATGTCTTATTAGCTGGACGCCTTTGTTATGGCTTTGGCTCCCAGCATTCGGATAATAATGATGAGCCATTGGCTTTTGTATTTTCCTCCAACATTTTCACTAGTTTCTTTTCTTTTTTAGACAGACTTGAATGGTTGATAACTGGTTTCTGTGAACTACCTACATGAAAAACATTTTTAGAATGTGGAGGTACTGCGTTTACCTTTATTTATGATTCTTGATTTTTCACTTCCTCTAACAATTCCTCAAAGATAAACTGTTGGTAAGAAATTTTCTTGAAAGCATCTGACTGTTGGAGATAATCTAAACTATCATTTTCTTCAGATTCATTTATCTCCTCTAATGCTTCAGCTAATATTTTCTTTGAACAATATTTTCCTTGAACCAACCTCTTGCAGTCAGAAATTACTTCATCCAAGACATCCACTATAAAACACTCCCTCGGTTCCTTTGGATTAATCTGTGTGTTTGTTGAAAAAGGTCCAATCCTATCCTCAGATAGTTGTTTTGCAAGCTGTCCAACCTGAACTTTAAGATTTTTAATGGAAGTCTCAGTGTTCTTTTGATTTGTAATGGCCATCTGCATAAACTGAGTTAGAGTATCTTCCATTTTTGAAATTTTGTCAGGTTGAGCTTCTTGTTGTTGTGGTGGATGTAAGGACCCTCAGTGTGGCACGGTTGGCACCAGATCCCGCGCGGTTAGCACCGGGATCGTTAGCAGGAAAACCCTGCCAACGGTGTGGCGGAGGTAGCGCCATAGATGGCGCTGATGGCACCAGACCCACCGGAATGTGGCGCCAGGAGCGCCAGATTGGCGCTGGGAGCGCCAGATTCTCTGGAAGTCGACTCCTGGGGCGTCAACTTGGCGCGAGGGATGCCAAAGGTTTCCCAGCCAGCGCGGGTGGCGCAGGAAGTGGTCCGGAAAGCCAATTCTCTCTGGTTTTCTGCGCGGACAGCGTCAGGTGTGGCACGGATGGCGCCACAGGTCAAGGGAGGATGGCGCTGAGGGCGCCAGGGTGGCGTGGAAGGCGCCAAAGGTTCTGGAAGTTGGCGCTGGGAGCGCCAGGCCCACCGCCATGGTGGCGCGATCAGCGCCAGAGGTGGTACGATCCGCACCGGAGGTCGGGCAGTGCCACTATTTAAGGGCCAAAATGCAAAATTTTGAGAGGAAAAGCTGTTCTTCCTCTTCCCCACGCCCAAACCTCCATTAAAGGTGAACCCAAGTTTCCAAGGACCTTAGTTCATGACCTAAATACCTCCCAATGACCTTTAATCTTGAGAGAATCACCTTGAGAGCTTTAATCCTTCATTACTTCTTCTGAAAACGCCTCTTTGAGTGAGAATTGGATTCTCATGGAAGCTCAAAAACTTGAGTATTGGCAAGGACCCAAGGCGCAGAATGGACAACAGAGCTAAGGAAAGTTGTCCTCCAGCCTTTTTGGTCGCCACTGAGGTAAGAAACTCAAGTTTCTCCGGTTGATTTTGAAATTGGGGTTTTCTATGTTTTGTGACCTATGTGACCTGGGGCTAGAATTAGCCCAGGGTCTTGTAGAGAAACTTGTTCAGAGCGCAGTAGTGATGAAGGATTAGCTTTCAGTTTTTGATTCAGTGAATTTTGAATCTTGGCTCTGTGGTTTGCATGTGTGGCTGTGTGATGAGTAACTAATTGAGTTTATGACATGTCAAAGCCTTGATTATGTTTGGATTGAGCCTGAGAGGCTGGTTGAACGGTGCCTTGGCTGAGGTTTAGACCGTTCCTGTGATAAATGAACTATGAGGCTGATGTGAGCTTGTGCTCAGACATGTGTTTGCATTGAGTCTGGGATGACTCAGATGCTTGGTATTCAACCTTGGTAGACCTTGTATGGTCTGTGAGAAGCCTAGTGAGGGCTTGACTTGATTGAACCCTAGGATAGGGGAATTCTGATATGCTATGTTCTATGATTGAATGCCTGTTGATTTGGTTTTGATATGAACCTACATATGCCTTGATTAGGGCTTGACACTGTGTCGATGGCGGGTGCCACAGAGCAGGGAAAGAACTGCAGAGCGAGGCTTTGCCAGGTAAGTTCTTGGTCCCTGGGGATGATTTCCCGCTTGCTATTCCACACCACACTCCGGGTGGAGTGATGGTCATATTCATGATGCATGCATTTGGTTGTTGCATCCTCATAATGATATGTGTGTGCATCTATGCTTGAGAAATGTATATTGCCTGTGATAGATCTATTGGCCAGTAGATAGATATGGACCTCCCTAGGAGACGGGTCTGGGAGGACATCCTCCTAGTTGGTTTGCTCTTGGTTGATGATATCCCAGGGGATCGATGATCCCTCAAGACCAAGGGGATAGGAGACGAGTTCAAGGACATCCTTCTATTCTCAGATGAGATAGGATACGGGTCAACAACATCCTTCTATTCTCGGAGGTACCATATACGTGCATCCATGCGAAGGGGTAGCACCCAATGGGATGGCACGGGTGTGAGTTTCTGGTCTCACACTGATGTAGGCGTTGATGATATCCGCCAGGCATTGAGGTAGGTCCGCCATGTTTGGAGCAAGATAACTTGCTCATATTGTTATGAGGGCCAGAGGGCTGGGCCAGTGGGCCATTTGCTTGTGATTGCCTGATGTATGCATGATGGAGAGTGGGCCAGGGTGGAGGAGAT
>PYAF01000701.1:17608-32278 GCA_007407185.1 Glycine tomentella | reverse complement strand
ATTGATTCAAACCATAGGTCCATAGCAAATTCAGCAGATCAACCATCGGTCCATAGCAAATTTATTCAAAGTTCAAACCAGCAAGGCAGCAACCACAAGTCCACAACAAATTGATTGAAACCAGCCACAAAAAATTGATTCAAATCAGCCACAAGTCCATAGGTCCAGATCAACCATAGATACCTCATACAGTCATACACTCATACCCATTATACAAATATATTATAGATCAACCACAAGTCCACAACAAATTGATTCAAACCAGCCACACTTCATTTCATGAGTAATGAGTAATGACCACACAGCCACACTCCATTTTGTGCCTTCACAAATGTCAAATTTAACAAAACAAACGGATAGGGAGGGAGAAAGGGACACACCTATTTGCTTCCAGGGACGAACAGAGCAGGGAGAAAGGGAGAAAGGGACGAACAGAGCAGGGACGCAGGGAAGGGACAAAGCTTCAAGACGGCAGCACCGCGGCAGGACGTGACGGTCGAACGGCGGAAGGGATGAAACAAGAAGCACGAACGGCCGGTGGAAGGGACGAACGCGAGCCGCGTGGAAAAGAGAGGAATGCTGTGCGTTTTCGATTTTCACTCAGCACAAAGGATTAGGGGAAGGAAAATGATTCTGGGTGAAGCAAAAACGGCGCCGTTTTCCCTTCCGCTGGACTCGCAGAATCGGGGTAGACTCGCGATTTTGGGTGGAATCGTCCGATTCCACTGCAGAATCGTCCGAGTTTGCTCCAAAAACGATTCTGTCTCCGATTTGACTCGCTGGGGGGTGGCAGACTCGTAGAATCGGACGATTGAGCGATTTAAATCGCGATTTTGATAACCATGGATATCATCATCATCCAGGATTGAAGACGAACTTCAAAAATACGTGTTATACCTACATTTAATCTCTTGAAAATTTATTTTCATATTTTAAAAAAGAAAACATTTAATGTAAGATTATTTATATGAGTTGCACCAATAAAAAAGATTATCTATGTGACTTTACTGAAACAAAATACTGATTTTAGTCGATACATGTTTTCTACTTCTCTTAATAGCATTTTTAATAATAGATCTCAAATTGAGATTTTAAACTATTTTATGCATGTCAAATAATATTAAAGATCTCTTAAGATCTCTTCTATTTTTTTTTAATGATAAATCTCATTTTGAGATCTTAAGGAGAGAGAAAAAATAAGAAAATTTATTTTTGTTTGAATAATGTATAGATCTTAAGAGATATTTTACAAGAATTCATCTTCTATGTTAGAGATCTCTTCAACTCTTTTATTGGGAGATCTAATAAAAATCAGATTTTGAGTTCAAAATTTTTGTTCAAAATCTTACACTAAAAATATTCTAAGAAATACTTTATATTTTCTAGAGTAATTAATATCATGTCACAAAATTCCATCCACATTGCAGACTAGCTAGCTAGGCTGAATCATATACTTGGTAATTCAACAAATAATTCCCTCAAAGGACAACATTATTGTTTTTTTTCTTTCTTTCCAAGCAATCAAAGGAAAAAAAACAAAAAAAGACAACATTATAATAAATTTATTTTTACAAAAAAATTAATTGAATTTATTTTTCTTACAAGGTAAATAAAATATCAAGTACTTATTTCAGGACACGCTACAAACCCGCTGGACCCCTGCACATAAAAAAATCAAAGTCATTATAGATGCCTCGGTTATATTGTAATCAAGAGGGTAATGGGTCAATGAAGGATATAAGTTATTAATGGATTGAAAGTTAAAGTTGAATGATTTGAATATAATTTAAGTGTGATTGCCAACAGAAATAATTATCATTAAAATATTAAAATTAAAGTTAAATTATTTGAATATTATTTGAGTTTGAATATTAAAAAACAATTTTTTTATTAAACATTAATTATCTTTGTATCGAAATCCAAATTAATCATAAATTCTTTCTTTCTAGACGAAATTGGATGAGAAAAAAAAATAAAACAATGGTTCGAGACTTCGAGTAGGTCCAGTCTTTGGTGATTATGCTGAGATACTGGGGGAAGCACTAGAGCTAGATGCTGGGTTTTTTTCCCATCTACACCACTTTCCCAGCCAAATTTTCCAATTGTTTACACCACTTTAAAATTTAATATCTAATGTACACCACTTTTTAGTTGCTATGAGAAGTTGGGAAGTGGGAACCCGACTTCTCAACAGCATTTTCCTTTTTTTTTTTAAGTTTATATTATAAAAAAATTTCCATTTTTAATTTTTTGTTGAAAGTGGGAAGTCGGGAATTCACAACCCGACTCCGTACAGTTTTAAATTTTTTTAAAATGATCTTTTTTTTAAAAGAATGTTTGTAATTTTTTTGAAAAAAAATTAAAAATATATTTTATTAGTTTAATAATTGTTAGTTGTATTATTATTATTATTATTATTATTATTATAAATATTTATGTTAAAATAAAAAAAGACTATGTGATTAAAAAATAAGTTGATTAAAAAATAAAGTAAAATTTTTCCAAAATAAACCTGTTTGTTAATCATGCCTTATATTTTTTTTTATATATATCACCCTGTAGTTATCATTTTATTTTTTATAAAAAAAATTAATTATGCTTGGAAGTCGGGATTTCATCACTCGACTTCCGTATGTGATTTTTTTTTATATTTTTAAATGTTTTTAATTTTTTAAATTATGATTTCAAAAAATAAATAAATATGATTTTTTTATTTTTTTATAAAAAAATTATTTATGCAAGTTGGAATTTCATCACCCGACTTCTGTACATGGTATATTTTTTATATTTTTTAATTTTTTTAAATTATGATTTTTTTTAAAAAATATTTTTTTTTGGTGTAAAAATTTTAAAAAAGAGTAAAGTGATGAAAAATAGATTAAAAATAAAGTGGATATGCAATGTTAAAACAAATTAAAAAAATAAAAGCGATTAATTAATAAATTGATTAAAAAGAAAGTCGATATATAATTATGATATCTAAGTTAAAACATTAAAACAACAAAAAAATAACAACAATTAGATAGATAAATATAATGATGGAAACATAATAGAATAACAACAAGTACAGACATTAGTAATTAAAAAGAGAAACACAACCAACAAATATTAAAAAACGAAAATAACAAAACGTACTAACAATAACAATTAAAACATTAAAATGAGAAAACTAATCATAATTTGACATATGTTGTGCAGCAGACATGTCTTATGCTAGTAATTCGATTTTTGGTTTGTTAAAAACAGCTAAAATTTCTATTGAACAGAAACGCTTCCAATAATTGGATTCTGCTAACACCTTTAATACATATTCATCGTTTTTCAGTTGTATTATTTCAAATTTGATTAATTTTTTTGAATATTTTGAATGTCCTGGTCGTCGGAAGAACAATTATCTGACCACTTGTGATTCGTGAATTCCATAAGGGGAACCTCTAGGGGCGCAACTTGCTTGATTATATCCTTGAATGTTTCGATGTTGCCACTACTACAACTGCAGCTTTCAAGGTCGGTTCTTTTACACATTCTAAGTCGGTTTAGGAACCGACCTTATACACTAACGTCGTAAAAAAGGGTCGCTTATGACGTCGGTTTTACGGGAACCGACTTTGATTTTTTTTATTTTTTTTTTTAAAAACGTACAATCTACGTCGGTTATTTTAAAAAACCGACTTAAAAAATTTGAAAACAAAGTCGGTTATTTTAAAAAACCGACTTAAAAAATGTAAAAACAAAGTCAGTTATTTAAAATAACCAACTTTGAATATGCAGACGGGCCATTTTAAGACGGTTATTTTAAATAACCGACTTTAAATCCATTAATTATAAAAAAAATAAAAAATGAAGGATCTAAGTCGGTTATTTAAAATAACCGACTTTGAATATGCAGACGGGCCATTTTAAGACGGTTATTTTAAATAACCGACTTTAATTCCATTAATTATAAAAAAAAAAACAAAAAATGAGAGATCAAAGTCGGTTATTTAAAATAACCGACTTTGAATATGCAGACGTGCCATTTTAAGACGGTTATTTTAAATAACCGACTTTAAATCCATTAATTATAAAAAAACAAAAAATGAAAGATCTAAGTCGGTTATTTGAAATAACCGACTTTGAATATGCATACGGAGCATTTTAAGACGGTTATTTTAAATAACCGACTTCGAATGTGTCTATATTAAAAAAATATAAGTATCAACAGTAAAACTTAAGACCATGGTCTCGTGAGACAGCCAGGGTCGTACTGCAGTAACTATCATTTAGCAAAAACAGCCAGGGTTATTAATTTTATGTTTTGTTGATTTTAAAGAATCCTTTTTAATGTTTTCAATACATAAATAATTATCATCACATCATTTTTTTATAGTAATCTAACAAAATAGTTGGTATATGATTACATTCATGAATAAAAATTTGAAAATAAAATATGAAATAAAAAAACAAGTTATTTGTGGAATGAGCTCCACTGCCTATCTTGAACCAAAATGGATGATTCATCTCCAATAATAGACCAATTATAAATATTTAAGAAGGAGAAAGGTTTAGGATATGGAAATAACCTCTATTGATAACAAGTTCAGCCACAGTCCTATCGCGCCAGCATGATTAGCAAGTAATTAGCAACGTTAGTTTTGCAGCCTGCAAAAACAATGTAGAAGTGAAATGAAGTTAAGTATTTATAAACATTTTCCATAGATATTGCTTCTTCAAAATCACGTACAGACTTTTGCCATCATAGTGGTATGAATATTTAGTTATGACTAAGTAAATAGATGTTCAAGATTGTATATAAAACAATGTTCAATTCAATAAGAGATCAATTTGGACCTTCCAGTAAGAGATGAACCAAGCACTTGAACTTTTTAGCTGAACAAAAAACTGAAGTACTACATACTGCATTAAGTGATACCAGATTTACTAACCTCTCCTTTTCCTAGTGAAACCATATTTTCTTTGATAATGTATTCCACTATCCTTGACTCCTTAAATACCGGTACCTGAGGTATATGGAAACAAATAGAAATTGGAAATTAGCTCGACATTAAGAAGAAAAAGTGAAGCATGAGATCTGAAACTAGATATTTTATATATTATTAAATAAGTCATATAGTAATAACTAATCTACTTCTAATATTAAAAAAAAATCCATTCTAAAGAAAATAAAAAGACACTTCTTACTGTTAAATTACTACTATTCACATGCTTTATAATCCACTAACATGATACAAGCTCAAGGCTTTTCACTGTTACTTAAAAATTTGGTGACATTATATTGACTAAAAGAAGGTTGATAGGGGCATACGACAACCTCAGACAAAATTCTATTATGCAACAATTTATATATAATATAATGCTTGTGCGTTGGATTCAAGATATATGCAGAAGAAAAAAAAACTTCTCATTTCAGTCATAAAAAACGACAAATGGTAGTAATAAATTCTCTTAAACTCATTTTTTACTATTGATTGAAATTTATTAAAAATTATAAACTTTAATAAATTCTCTACTTTTTATAATTTTTAATAAATTTAAATTAAAATAGAGTGTAATTTTTTTAAATAAGTACTTTTGGTTTCAAATCTTATTTAATTATCATTATTTAGTATGACAATTTTCATATTACCCTTGGTTTAATTAAGAATTTATTTTAATAATTTTTTATTCTATATCAAATTCTAAAGAAACATGGATTTGAGTTTTTAAAATTAAAACTATTCTTGTGTTTTTACCTGTTGAAACATGCAGAAAGAGCTTGAGCTTCTTGCATTTTTTTCAATGTTCATAAGACTAGGCCATGAGACTTTTATTCTCTAGGTAAAATTTAAGACAAAAAACAAACGCCAATAAATATTGCACTTACATGCTTAAATACCCAAACAGTGAATTCCGTTCCTAATTGCTTTAACCTTCTGATTGATACCTTGTGCCAGATAATTAAGTGCTGATTTTGTTTTTAAATTTAGTTAAACCATAGAAGTGTATTTTCTTGCTCACCCTTAAGGAAAGCTCAAATATCCCCAAGCTGATCATAAATTTTTGGTAATTTGTACTCCTATACTGGCTAGACACCTAGGGAAAAGTTTACCAATTGAACCAAGGCATTCATTATCACTGTTCAAACTAACAAATTACCTCAGAAACTTTGTTTATATGTCTTCTTGCCTCGGTACATGCCACTAGAACTTCTCTTGTGATTTTGCAATTTTTAAAAAAATTAACCAATAGAAAGGAGTGTTTTAATTCCGAACACTGTTGTTCTAAATAGTAGCCAATGTGAAAATTTATGTGAAGATAAAATGTAAAGGAAAAGGTCCAGAGTATCCAAGGTATTTAAAAAATATTGGAATACAAACAATAATCATATAGTTTTGCATTAAATTCAACAAAAAAAATTAAGAATCACATTAGTTATTAGAATAAGTGATATCCCAGGTCCTAAAAAAAGCAACAAAACCTTTTCAAATGGTGGTGCACATGATAGCAGAATGGCCACTGCAGAATAATTAAAGAAAGGAAAATTTGGACCAGTTATTACCTCAACCCTTCTGTACAACAGATCCAGACTTCTAATGACATCCTTTTCTTCCTGTGAAGAGGTGATAAAATAATGTATGAAACTAGATAGTAAGAGGCAGAGGATGAAAAAAAATAATACTAAGTTCTTTCCGAAAAAGTCATGGAATTAACTCTGATATTCACTTATCATAATCTCCTTCAAATTATCATAATGATATCCAGCACAGAACAATATAGCAGTCAACATAAATAAATTAAACTTTGCTTAATATGTCTATCAAGATAATAATTTATTTGGCTTAATAATGTCTTAATCCCAATATTGGTACAGAGCCTTAGCCTCCCAAGTACCAAATGATAAAGGAAGGCTCTGATCAGTTTACAACTTAAACGAGACTGCAAGTCTAATGAAAAGTTAAAGTTGCCTAATTGGACAGAAATTCACTGGGCCCAGAACACTAATTAGGTTATATTTATCCACTCTTTCAAGTTTCACCTACCAAACTAAAGGATACATGATACTTAAAAAAACCTTTCCTTCCCTCGGCTTAACTGACTACTACATTGGTCAGTTATATTTCTAAAACAATAATGAAATTTCCTAAGAAGATTATAATTTTGTCAGGTTTCATTTCATTTCAAAAAACTGAGGCATGATATAAGTTCCTAGTCAAGAACAATGCAGTGCCCATCACTAGCTCTTAGAATTATAATAGTATCATAAGAAAGATATATTGAGAGAAAGAGGGAATCAATCAGAGAGAATGAAAAATGATATTAAGCCACTTAAGAGTGTAGTACAGTCTGGTATTTGTAGACCAGAAAAGTCAGTTATAACAACTAACTTCTAACTAACTCCCTTTAACTGAGAATGCAATTGAATACTGCAACTCTCTGTACATTACTCCAATACTAGCTGGCTAACAATCTTCTGTAACAAAAACTTCCAGTTTTTAAAAAAGTACCGCACTCATTGCCTACAATCAATTTTCTTTTGTGATGTGGATGAAGTAAATGTTATTCAAACACAATAAAAAAAAGGCAAACAAAGCAATTTAGGTGAAGCTGTATGCGGTTTTTACAGTAGTTTTTCATCTGTGGAAATTGAATATTCAACATTAAAGGTTTAAAGGGGAAAAAGGAAAAAGCTTTACCAGTACAAGGCCAATAATATTAGTAGCCTGCTCATAATACACTGGGACTCTGCTGTGCCCTTTGTCCAATATTTCATTCATCAGTTCCCTGCTTAGTAATAGGCATTTATTTATACAAATAAAATTTGAATAAAACACAAAAGTTAGCTTTCATTTACCAATTATTGAGTACACGTTACCTATCAAGCCTTGAATTAATATCGAAAATATGCAACCCAAAATGAATTAATGTCGAAAAGTTAGCTTTCATATACGGACAGAACTTTCTCACCTCGCCAAACAAAAGAATTAATGTCGAAAATAGGACAAAAAACCCAAAATCCCTAAATCCCTAACTAGAACAACACACATAGCAACCCAAAATCCCTAAGCAGTCATCATTACATAACCACAAAATATGCTGCGACAAAACAAGAAGGAGAAGAAACACACGAAAATGAGTGCATAGCAAAGACAAGCACCTCTCGAAGTCGAGAACAGAAGAAACTTATGCAGAGCGAGAGAGAACTTACAAGGAGAAGAAGCAGAGGACACCGTACCTGTGACGAAGACCAAGCCGCAGTGACGCCGGAGTCACACCTTGCATGACTGCCTGAGATGGAGAACAGAGGGTAAGGGATTTTTGAGAGAAATGGGCGCAGAGAAAGGGGCGAGAGAAATGGGCGCAGAGAAAGGGGAGAATTGTGTTTTTAAATTTTAAAAAAAAAAACATCAAAGTCGGTTTTTAACAAAACCGACCTTGAATAATGAAATACAACGACGGTCATGATATAAACCGACGTCGTTATTGTAATAATGTTCAAAATATTACAAAATTGCCACCGGTTATGCTACTACGACGGTTTTTTAACGACCGACGTAAATCGTCTGTCGTAGAATGCACCGTTTCTAGTAGTGTGCATAGGGAAGGAATTTAAAATCTTATTGGATTTGTTCCAGTAAAGGAGTAACCCAAAAATTGTCTTGTTGTGGTATCTTCCACTTGCCGTTGTAATACAACATTGCATCAAGAGTATGAGTGATGGTGGATCGAGGTAGGTTGAGTATATCATCGGGTGTTTTACCGATAATACATAATTATTCTATAGGGCCAACACACGGGTGTTTTCATAGCACATTAACATTGTGCAAACATCATTATCATTTTTCAATTGCAGAGAATGAAAAAAATATTGTGACCTGCATCAATTGATGATTATCGATAGTAGATTTCATGCACAGATTAATCATTGGTTAGCTAAAGGTTGTTGCATTGTCTATTATACTCTTTAGTGTTGGCTGGGAAAGTGGTGTAGATGGGAAAAAAACCCTAGATGCTGTACCTAACGTTATTGTCAGTCCACATTTAAGCCGAAAAGGTAAAAAGCAGCGGTGGCAAATTGCTCTCGGGTGGGCCATGCAGTTATCAATGGACTTGTTTTTATTTGAATATAAAATATGAGACGGATTTCTATCAATTGTTCCAGTGGAGGACTGGAGGTAAAAAAGAAAATAATAATAAATTGTAGAGGTCATCTTCAAGGAATATTGGAGCTTAGAGGCTATCAATGCCAAGGAATGTTCGAAGATTGCACGTAACTTCGCCCTATATTTCAAGCATACACTTAGCTTTATTAAGTGTATTAATTGGCAAAAAAGTAGCACGCTTTGTACGAGAACTTTTGGTTGAGCTTTGTCCATGAGTTGTTTTGTTGTAAATTTTTGGTTAAAATACACATTTCGATTTTTTATGCTTTTGTTTTTCTTTCAATCTGATCTATGTTTTCAAATTTTTATTTTAGTTCCACATGTTTACAAACGGCATCAACTTACCGTCAAAGTCTGATATGCATCCAGCATATGGTCCTTTCCAAGCTTCTAAAAGCCCAAAAGCATTGATAATTCCACTACTACAAAATGGCCCTTCAAAGACGCACAATCTAAGACGGTTGTAAGATAACCGTCTTAGAATCCTGCACGGTGGCATTTCTGTAAATAAGTGTTTATTTTCAAAGACGGCCCACTTTTAACCGTCCTTGTTTGTGACATTTCAGGCCGGCCTCCTCAAAACCCGTCTTTGTTGCTTACCATTCAAAGATGGTTGCTATTACCCGTCTTTGATTGCCCATTGTTATTTTATTTAATTTTTACAAAAGCACTGATGAAATCATTTGTGCCCTAATTAAAAATTTCATTTTCTCTCTCGGTCTGAGAAAGAAGAAGCTAACCCCTCTGTGCTTGGAAATCTTGAATCCCTCCGGTCTGGCCTGGCTGGTGGTCTCCGTCATTGATCTCCCGGCGATTGTCCTCTGCTGACGTTTGCGCCTTTCAAGGTTTTACTTCAATTTCTTCTCTTTTGGATTAGGGGTTCTTCATTTCTAGGTTTCAGGTATATGGGTTTTAATAGCATTTTATCGTGTTAATCTATTTGGAACGCATTTTATCTTTGTGACTTCATTTTCAGGGTTATACATTTCTGTTTTCTTCACTTTCCCAATCTCTCTCTTCCTTTTCTGCTCGCCGGTATTGTTTTGCTCTCACCGTTTTCAAAGTTTCAATTGCACCGTTTTTGTTGAACTTCATTTGTTTTTACCTCCTATGCTTCGTTCAGGTCTGGGTTCGGAAATTACGGTGTATGATTTAGAACTGAGTTAGAGAATAATATCCTTCTCAGTATTCGAAGGAGTTCGCGTCCACGGAATTGCTTCTAGTTTTCCTCAAGGGAATGTAATTGCCGTGTTTGGGGAAACAAGAGTGAAACTGTTTAGCTTCGTATTTGATAGCGTTTCTCGGAGTCCAGAGTTGACGCTCGTTCATTTGTTGCCGAAATTTGGTCACTGGGTTTTAGATGTTTGCTTCCTCAAGGTGAGTGAGAGTGAGTACTTAACAAATTTCAATTTCGAAATAATGAATTCTTCTTCTTATTCTGTTCTAACTTGTGTTGCCTTTTCTTTTTTCTTTTTACTTGGTAATAGGGATGCTTACATTATTCCAATGCGGAGCGTGAGTTTCTTGCTGTAGGATGTAGCGACAATTCAGTTCACATTTGGGATATTTCTAACTCTAAAATGGTTCTTAAGGTTCAATCTCCAGGTTGGTTTCAACTTTACTATATGCCATGGATTTTTTTTTTTTGTAGATTTTTCTTTTTGTTTTGTTTAATGATTTTGTGTTTGTCGTTGGATCATAGTGCGGTGCCTTTTGTACTCAATGAGATTATGGGGTCACAATCTTGAAGTTCTCCGAATTGCATTTGGTACAATATTTAATGAGGTAAGAGATATGCTGATATTTAATGTTTACAATTGATGTTCGAAATGTCGGACAAGAGTCACATAGATTATGCAAAATTTGTTTTGAACATTTTGTTTCCACCATGCAAGTATGCCATTGGTTCTTTCCAATATAGAGTCTTGCTGACTAGTCTGTAGAGGAAGCATTTGGTATATGCATTTCATGATAATTCACCAAATGGAATTTCTTCCCTCATCCCTTCTTTTGCATATATAGTAAGTATTAAATGATGGTGAATGCTTCTTATCTTAATGTTATCAAAATGGATATAGAAGAGGGGCATAAAACACGTAAGGTGTTTATAAATCATGCTTTTGATGACAAAATGGAAAGGTTAAATAATGGATTTGGCCGAATGGAACAAGGGACGAAAGGATGTGGTGTAAATTTCCTCTGAAGTAAATTTCCCCTGAACCATTGGTAATGTAAATTTCCTCCTTGTTCCTATTCCTGGGAGTTTGTTTAGTATTATTTGGTTTGAAGTTGGGTTCAGATGCCTAATAACAGGTCAAATATCCTCCATATGCTTTTATATTTGTTACTCTAAATTCATCTTCTACAGCTCCAGTAGGTTGGTGGCTGGACATGAAGGTTCAATCTTCCGAATAAAATGGTCGTCTTGTGGATCTAAACTGGTATCTGCCTCTGATGACCGGAGGTGAGCTAGTATTTTCAAGTTCTATTGTATCACTGATTTATATTCATTCTTAAAGATAATGACACATGCTGATTAATCTCCTTTTATTAATGCAGTGCACGTGTCTGGGGCATTTCTATTGAAAAGGAACGTTCATTGTGCCATGATCCTATTGCCCTTGTCTTATTTGGGACTGCTGTATTTCTGATAACGTAAGCCATTCAGTTCTGTTTGTTTTTTTTTTAATTTTCTCAGGTTGTATAGGATCTTTTAATTAATGAAAATAAAACATGGTCTTTCATTTCATACACACAAAAAGGCTTATCTTAAAGAAAATGTCTGTACTGATAGTCTGATATTGTGCTCCTCCACCCCCAACAAAAAGTAGAATTGTTATATAGTATCATATCATAAAACTTTCCACTTCATACCAGCCTTACCTTTTTCTGATTTCCCCTTCCAGTGATCACTATTAACAAATAAATCCATTGTTCTGTTTTGATGTAATTTATTTAATTGGAATGTCTATTTACCTGAGATAAAAGCCTCTCCATAGACAGATCTTAAGACTCAAGATTTTTACTTTTTATTTATGGCCCTTATTCACTGCAAGTGATTTAGACTCTGCAATCTTCTTGTAACCTATTCCTTTAATTATCACTGACCTGTAAATGCATAAAAATTGAAATGTACAATAATATTTCAAATATTCATGTGCTGCTAGCTTAAAATTTGTGGATCATTTAACTTCTTAAGTTGTCATTTTTTAGCCTTTTGCCACTAAGAAGTGAGTTTTTTCTGACACAATCAATTATTATTTTCACCTGTCTTATAATTTTTATCTATAATGATAAATTCTATTGGTTCAATCATTTTTTTTTATCAACTATTACTTGTATCTTTTTATCTATCATTTTTATCTATTATTTTCACCTTGTTGTGTCTTTTTTTTTCACTAATGGTTTATTTTCTTTTAATGAATTTGTGAATGCAGGAGAACATACCCATTGAGGAGGTTCTTAAGAATCTGAGATGTGGCAGAGAAGGGCTCAACAGTGAAGCTGCTGAGGAGAGGCCCGCCATTTTTGGTCACAACAAGCTAGAAGAGAAGAAAGTACTACTACTCTCTCTTCTTTTTTACTCATTTTGATTAAATCCCACTTGAAAAAAATTGAAATTTTATGATGAATTTATCTTCTGCTGTGGTGTTCAGGAGAGCAAATTTTTGAAGTTCTTGGGATTTATGTGGAATCCTCTGTCATGGGTTATGGAGGCTGCTGCTATAATGGCTATTGCTCTTGCAAATGGAGGGGTGAGTGCACTTAGTTTTTGAGAGTTTATTTTGGCAATGAAGGTGTGAGTTTGTAAGTTTGATTATTTAAACTTGTTTCTTAAATTTTTTTTACAGGGGAAGGCTCCTGATTGGCAAGACTTTGTGGGTATCATTACCTTGCTTCTCATCAATTCAACTATCAGTTTCATTGAGGAGAACAATGCTGGTAACTTAAAATTTGTGGATTCCATATTCTTACTCATAGTTGTTTAAATTTGCTTACCATGAACTTCAAATTTTGTTCTGTCAGACTTTTTTTGCCTCTGTTTCAATATTATGACTCTTAATTGTCCTGAGAAGTCTTATTATTTTAGGATTGAAACAAAAGTTAATGTCTCCTCACACAGTGTAATAAAGTATTGGTTTTATCTTACAGCCTTCCAACTTTAAAATATTGAATATGCTGCTAGTTTGTTAAGGTCTTTGGCAAAGTTTATAAGTGGGTTTAAATGTTCAGAAACTCGTGCACACAATTAGAAAAGTGGGCTATATATATGTTGATCAATTTGTCTTAAACTGGTATACAACTTTAAACATGAGCTGCTGCTACTCATTGACTTATTGGGTTTTCCATGAATTATTCTTTCCTTTAAATTTCAGGCTATGAACTTCCCAACTTATTAAACAGGAGGTAAGTATTGTCCAAAGTTCTTACACGTCATATTTACGTACGTGTTTCATTTTCTCCCATTTATTGAAAAATAACACCTACCAGCTAAAAGGTATATCTTCCTGTGAAAAAAAAATATTTTATCTGTTAACATTTTTTTAAGTATTATTTTCTTTTTATTAAAGAGAAAAAAATCGTTAGCTAAATTTGTTTTGCAACTGAATTTCTTAATTAATATAGTATGATATGATTAGCTTATAAATTTGTTCCTTAAAAATAAGACCAATTTCTTCCTGATATGCATTACTTGTGATTTGATTGTTTTTCAGGCTACAGAAATTAATGAAGAGATGAAAGCTAGGGCAAGAGGAGACATGCCTGGAGAACCCCGTGCTTCAGTTTTGGACAAGGTTCAGTAATAAGATTTTTTGTCCAAATGTTTTAATCATTTTGCTTGAATTTAGTATGTTTTGCAGACTTTTTTAGACCCCAAACCATAGTAATTCTAGTGGCTTCCCAAACATACAGGGTAGCATGTCTGTGGGTTATGGTGGGTAATTAAATTTGTTTTCTCATAGAATTATGATAGAAAAAATTGTATTCTGAATCCTTGCTGAGTGGGTGGTGTGGGTTCTTCGAACCCTTGCTGCCATTGTGTTGCTCAAAGCTTTACTGCAACCTAGTGTGATTGATCGTGTGCTGGGATGTGAGACATTGTTTTATTGAATTTTGGGTTCCTCTGTTTGTATATGGATGAGATCTGAGTGGGTTGCTTCTGAAGTTGCTTGTTGTTTTAACTGTGAAAATGTTGAGTTTGTGTGTTAAGCAGTTTTTTCCCCATAAAGCTTATTGTGTTTGTGTGGATTCTGAAGTTGCTTGCTGTTTTGACTGTTTCTATTTTTTGGCTGCATGCCTTTGTCTCACAGTCCAAGATCTAAAAACTTGTGATGTGTTGCAAACACATCTTAAATATAGCATTAGTTTAAGTCGTATTTAGAGTAAATAGTTAGGAAATAGTATGATAATTAGGCATATTTAGTATATTATAATAAATAAAGCATTTTAATATCAATCAATTGTTTACAGGCCAAAACAGGGGAGATTAAGAGCAATTAAAGGAGAAAACAAGGACTGCAACCCCACG
>PYAF01000701.1:0-11146 GCA_007407185.1 Glycine tomentella | reverse complement strand
AAAATATTCTTATCAGGTTATTTTCTAATCATAAAAAGATTATATAATTTAAAGATATTTATTTTTATACAATAGTTAATTTAAAAATAATATATTTCCTCCTTTTTATATATAAAACTCAATTATTTAATTTATTACAATTAAAAAAGTAATTAGTTTAATTAATAATAATATTTATAATTTTATTAAGAGTAGTGAGTGAGAGAGAAAAGTTTTCTCGGAAAGAAACAAATGTTAATAATATTTATACGGGCAAAGGAAAAACTGCAGGAAAGAAACAAATGTTAATAATATTTATACGGCCAAAGGAAAAACTCCAGTACAGAAAAGCAAGGTTCACGTGGGTTCCAAAAAGAAGACTCTAGAAAGAAACAAAAGTAATAAAAAAAAATGAAAGTCCATCAAAGAGAGTGATAAGAGTGGTGAGTGAGAGACAGAAAAGGAAGGCCAGCTACACAGCTACAGAGCTACTTCCTTAAAGAAAACAGCAAAAACAAAAAAAAAAAAAGAAAACAGAAAAGGAAAAAAGAAAAAAAAATAAAGGTAGAATCAATCAGAAAAAAAAAGGAAAGGAAAAAAAATAAAAGGCAGAAGTGAATCAACAAAACGAAAAGGAAAAAAGAAAAAAGAAGCGAAACAGAACGAGAGAAATGGAGAATAAGAGAAAAGGGAGAAGAAAGAAAGAACCTGCAGGCGGAGGGGTAAGCGGCGCCGGAGGCCAAGCCAGAGGGAGAAGCCGCGCCGGAAGTCACCGGAGGGAGAAGGTTCAAAGAGCAAGAGCAAGAGGAAGAGAGAACGTGGGGGGAGAGAGAACGGGAGGGAGAGAGAACGCGCACAGAGCCCAAGTCGCGGCCGCGTTTCCGCTATCGCGGACCCGACGCGGCTTCTCCCTTCGCGGCCGCAATGGCCGCTAACCTTAACCGCCCCGCTTCAGTGGGTGTTGTAGCGGCACCCTGCCGCTCCGCTCCGATGCGCCGCGATAGCGGCCGCTCCGGCCGCTATTGATAACTATGATTGTGAATCTTAGATATCATCTCGGCTTGGCTAGGTGTTTTGGGATATAAATACTTTTACCTACAGTTGAGGTTGTAGGTATAAGTTAATGTTTTTACCTACAGTGAGATATTGTAGATATAAGTTAATAACTTTTACCTACGCACATTGTGAATTGTAGGCATTGTATATAGTGACAATCAAATGTATGTGTAGGTGAAAAAAATCCGTAGGTAAAACCTATAGTTACATATTATTAGCCGTCGGTATACGCCCCCTCAAAGTTGACGGAAGAAATGTCCGTAGGACAAAGTATATTATACATTTACCTACGGATTTTCTACTTATAGTGACAATTTTTGTCCATAGGTATAAGTCATTTTTCTTGTAGTGTGGCGCTCTTGGCGCCAGAGGTGCTGGAGGTTGGCGCTCTTGGCGCCGGGGTCGGCACTGGAGGCGCTGTGGACTCTGGATGGTGGCGTTCTGGGCGTCAGCTCGGGCAGGTCCCCTATATAAAGCCCATTTCGCGATTTGCTGAGCCAAATCCCTTCCTTCTTCTTCCTCAGACCTCCTACCTCCATTGTTGAGTGCCCAAGCTTGATTCCTTCACCATATCTCACCAAAAACACTTCCTTTTGCTTGTTTTGTGATGGAAATCACCTTTGGAGCTTGAATCCATCCTCTCTTTCACCTCAAACCCACTCATTTTGAGAATCCCTTTCTCAAGAGAAGTTCGTGGAACTTGAGTTCGGCGAGGAACGGCGGCGATTCGTGAGTACCCAAGCTAGGGGAAGTCGTCCATGGGTCTTCCTTGCGTCATTTGAGGTAAGAAACTTAAGATTTACCTCTTGATTCATGAGTTGGGGTTTTAGGTGAATAGTGACCCACTTTTGATAGAGCTTGAATTAGCTTTGGGTCCAGTTAAAGCATGTGTTTGAAATGTCGAGAGGATGTAGGATTAGCTCTTAGAAGTGAATTTGGTGAATGTTGATTCCATGGCTCTTGTTGATGCATGTGTTGTTGTTGGGCTGAGTTGCTTAGCCATTGTTGTACATGCTAGAGCCTTGGAGTGTGGTTGAGATGGCCTTGTGAGGCTAATAGCTTGATGGCTTGAGAATGCCAAGCTTTGTTGAACCATAGGTTAGATGACTTGATGGTTTGGAAAGGATTGTGAGTCCTTTCGTGCTTGAGCGGTTGTGAACCGTTTTGCTTGTGCCTGGTATGGCTTGTATGTTGATATGCATGTTGTGTGTGCCTTGATAGGGCGTGACACCGCGGGTGTCGGTGGCATGGGCCACAGAGCACGGGAAGAACTGCAGAGCGCGGCTTTGTCAGGTAAGTTCTGGACCCTTGGGGATGCTTCCCACTTGTGTGTGCTCTACCATACTCCGCGGGAGTAGTGGTTTCATTCATGACTCATGCATTGTGTGATTGTTGCATGCTCATACATATACTATTGCCTGTAGCTATGCTTGAGATTGTAGTAAGCCTGTTATTAGATCTTCTGGCCAGTGAAGATAGATATGGACCTCCCTAGGAGGAGAGTGCGCCTCCTAGTTGGTTTGCGCGTGGTTGACATAAGGTCCCAGCATGCGGAGATTCCCAACGCCAAGAGCTAGGTGTTCCCGTCGCGGTTGAAGCCTAGGCTCGGAGGTACCATATACGTGCGTCCATGCGAAGGGGTAGCACCCAATGGGATGACACGGGTGTGAATTCCGACTTCACACTGAGAGGACGGTGTTGGACTCGGTCCACCATACATAGAGCACCGGGTTTGCATGCATTGTATTTGTATGAGAGGCCGGGATGGCCCAATTTTGTGATGCCATGATGTTGCGTCATGATGAGCGAGCCAGGGTTGAGGAGATGCCTCCAAGGACCCTGAGCTTACTGAGATGTATATCTCACCCCGTGTGGGGTTATTGTTTTTCAGGTGATGCTTGTGGCAGAGGGGAGCAGTCTCAGGGCGGGAGGCCCCAGTAGAGATGGTACCTATTTGGCCTCGGGCAGCAGAGGATAGCTTGGAGCTCGGCTTAGCTATGATGGTGTTTTGAATGCTTGGAGCTCAGCTCAGCATATTGTATACCCCTGTGAGGGAAGACGTGCGTTGCGCATGTGTTTTGTGTTATACTTTGATGTATATTTGTATGCCCTCATGTGAGAATGGATCCGTGGGATCAGAAAGCGCTCGGACGCTTGTATCTCTTGTATATGCACCTCGGGTGCCAGTGATGTATATATCCAGTTTTCGTTCTGTTATGCTTACTCCTGTATGTTTATATCTTTGAGATGTTTGTGTTTCTGCCTATTGTTTGTTTGTATGATCTGGTTGAGCAGGGGGCATGTTTATGCTTTGTGGGTTGTGTCTCCATACATAATGTGATCAAGAAAGATGGTTTGGTTTTATGCTTCCGCAACTTAAACTTGTTTTATTAACGGTTTTAATTATCTTGTTTAAGCGCTAATCTGATGATTATATAATGTTAATACACCGGGTATACACGGGGGTGTTACATTTTATGGTATCAGAGCGCTTTCTTGATGGAAGCATTATGTATGGACTGAGTGTTGCTTTGAACTGTTGTTTGCATTTGGCATGACTATTGCATGTGTGGACACTAGTTGTGGGCCTGATCAACTCACTATTTGGTGTGCATGTGTAGTGTCATGACGAGGTTGAGAAACAACAGTGGGGCAACCAATGCCCAACCAGATCCAGTGGCGACTGCTTTGGCGGCCATGCAGCATGAGATGGCTGCGAATAGGCAGATGCAGGAGGCTATGCAGTAGCAGATGACTGCTAATCAGGAGGTGAACGAAGCCTTGATGAAGGCAAACCGAGATATGATGGATGAGATGAGGGCCATAAGAGGAGGTGACCCTGCTTTTTCTGTACCTCCTACTCATGAGGGTGATGGTAGCCGTCACTAGGCTAGTGATAGCCATGCTAGAGGGCACTCGGTGTCCCATGTTGAGGCTGCTGAGGAGGTCGCAGCCAGAGGGAAGATGCTTGTTGCTTTCAGAAAGCATGACCCTCCAGTCTTTGTGGGTGGCTATGACCCTGTTGCTGCAGCGAGGTGGCTGCAAGATTTGGACAAGATCTTCACGGTGATGGAGTGTCCAGATCCTCAGAGGTTGCTTTATGCGACGTATATGCTGAAGGGCGAGGCCCATGAGTGGTGGATGACCACGTCTCAGTTGTTGAGAGGCCAGAGGGATGTGATCACCTGGCGGATGTTTGAGGCTTGCTTCCTGGACCAGTACTTTCCCAGGGATGCTCGTGAGCAGAAGCAAGCTGAGTTTGACGGTCTTGTTTAGGGGAGCATGACCATTGATGAGTACTTGGTCAAGTTCAATGAGTTGGCCAAGTATGCTCACTTCTGGAGATCCTTACCTGATGCTGACATACTTGCTGCTAAGTTCCAGAGGGGGCTTAGGAAGAGCATCGAGGAGAGAGTTGTTGGCAGTGGATCCTGTGATATGTCTACCTTGGTGAGACAATGTCGCCAGGTAGAGGATATGCTCCGCAGACATGGAGGCATTCAGTTTTCTCCCTCAGACAGACAGGAGGGGAAGAAGACCAGTAGTTTTGGCCCACCCGAAAAGGGAAAGGGCAAGGATGTGAGAGTCTCCACCTCTTCTGGTAGGTTTAAGAGGGAATCTAGCCGGAGCAGCTCATCTCGGAACAGACCGACCCCGAAGTGTTCATCCTGTGGGAGATATCACTGGGAACGTGTTCCTCAAGTCAGATTGTTTGCTACCGATGTGGCCAGCCAGGCCATATGTCTCGTGAGTGCCCACAGGCAGGAGGCCGAGCATCAGTGGCTACTGTGGAGATGCCAGCACCTACCGCGGGTCGGGTGTATACTATTGATGCTAGAGAGGCGGCCAGGACTCCAGATTTGATCAGAGGTACGGTTCTGATCGACACTTGTGATGTGAGAGTCTTGTTTGACTCTGGAGCTACACATTCCTTCATTCAGGATGTGCTTGCTGATAGGCTCCAGTTACCTATGACTTGTTTTTCCTCTCCAATGGAGGTTATCACCGCATCTAGTGAGAGATGCCGGGTGAGCACGTGTTGCAAGGACGTGCGGTTCCAGCTTGATGGCAGAGAGTACATGATTGATCTGTACTACCTGGCTATGCCTACCCTAGAGATCATTTTGGGTATGGATTGGTTAGCCAAGTACGGTGTGATGCTGGATTGTTGTCAGAAGAGGGTTGTGATTCCTTCTGACGGAGCTGGTCTCAGTTCCACCTCTTTCCTATCAGTCTTGCAAGTGTGTAAGGCACTCAGGGAAGGAGCTCAGGGCTACATCTTCTCATGTGTGATGGAAGATAAGCCAAGTGTAGATCTGTCGTAGATCCCGGTGGTTTGTGAGTATGCTGATGTTTTCCCTGAGGAGATTACTCAGTTACCACCTGAGAGAGAGATCGAGTTCTCCATTGATCTGGTTCCTGGTGTGGGACCGATATCTGTGGCACCTTACCGTATAGCTCCTCTGGAGTTGAGGGAGCTTAAGGTGCAGTTGGAGGACCTGTTGTCTAAGCAGTTCATCAGACCGAGTGTTTCACCATGGGGAGCACCGGTGATCTTCGTGAAGAAGAAGGATGGTAGTATGAGGCTCTGTATTGATTACAGACAGTTGAATAAGGTTACTATCAAGAATAAGTATCCTTTGCCTCGTATAGATGATCTGCTAGACCAATTAAGGGGAGCTACAGTGTTTTCTAAGATCAACCTGAGATCCGGATATCACCAGATCCGGATAAAGCCTGCTGACATACCAAAGACAGCCTTTCGGTCTAGGTATGGTCACTTTGAGTACCAGGTCATCCCCTTTGGTTTGACGAATGCCCCTGCAGTGTTCATGGATTATATGAATAGGGTGTTCAGGCCTTTCTTGGATCAGTTTGTGGTGGTGTTTATAGATGACATTCTGATCTACTCCAGGACGGAGACGGAGCATGCTGAGCATCTGATGATCGTTCTTCAAACCTTGAGGAATGATCAGTTGTATGCCAAGTTGAGCAAGTGCGAGTTTTGGCTATCAGAGGTGAAGTTCCTTGGCCATGTGATCTCAGCAGCTGGGGTGTCTGTGGACCCTAGCAAGATAGAGGCGGTGATGTCGTGGGAGAGACCCAAGGATGTATCTGAGGTTCGAAGTTTCCTTGGCTTAGCCGGATACTACCGGAGGTTTATTCAGGGGTTCTCTCAGATAGTGATACCATTGACTCGACTCACGCAGAAGGGGGTTCCATTTGTTTGGACCCATGAGTGCGAGCAGTGCTTTCAGGAGTTGAAGGAAAGGTTGACTACAGCTCCAGTGTTGACCCTTCCTGACCCTGAGGGAAGCTTTGAGGTGTTTTGTGATGCGTCCAAGCGGGGACTTGGATGTGTGCTGATGCAGGATAAGAAGGCTGTTGCCTATGCTTCCAGGTAACTGAAGCCCCACGAGGAGTCTTATCCTACCCATGATTTAGAGCTTGCAGCCGTGGTGTTTGCTCTAAAGATATAGAGGCACTATCTGTATGGTGCTAAGTTGGTGGTGTTCAGTGACCACAAGAGTCTCAAGTACCTCTTTGACCAGAAAGAGCTGAATATGAGACAGAGGCGGTGGATGGAGTTCCTCAAAGACTATGAGTTTGAGTTGAGATACCATCCAGGCAAGGCTAATGTGGTTGCTGATGCTTTGAGTAGAAAGCATGTGAGTGTGGCTTGCATGAAGATCTCTGATTGTAAGTTGGTGGAGCAGTTCAGAGACATGCACCTTAATTTGATTGAGGGTGCCCGTGGTCTTGAGCTGAGCAGGATCAAAGTGTCTAATGATCTGATTCGGAGGATCCGAGAGGTACAGAAGTAAGATGATGATGTGAGGGCTATGATTGGCCAACAGGATGTTTCCTGGGAGGATTACGACTTGGTGTTATATCAAGATCGTATTGTGGTACCTAAGGGCGACTTGCGGGATGTTGTCCTAGCTGAGGCTCACAAGGGCCAGTTCAGTATCCATCCGGGAGCCACTAAGATGTATCAGGACTTGAAGAGGCAATTCTGGTGGCCCGGGATGAAGAAGGACATAGCCGAGTATGTGGCTAAGTGTCTTGTGTGTCAGAAGGTGAAGATTGAGCATCAGAGACCATCTGGTATGTTACAGCCTTTACAGGTCCCGGAATGGAAGTGGGATAGCATTTCCATGGACTTTGTAGTCGGGTTACCGAGAACTCAGAGTGGGTGTGATTCCATCTGGGTGATTGTGGATAGGCTGACCAAGTCTGCTCATTTCTTGCCTGTGAGATCTGACTACATGGCGGAGAAGTTGGCCCAGTTGTATGTCAGGGAGATCGTGAGGTTGCATGGTATCCCTGATAGCATCATCAGTGATAGAGATCCGAAGTTCACCTCTAGGTTCTGGGGTGCGCTTCAGGAAGCTTTTGGTACCCAGCTGAGGCTAAGCACGGCCTATCATCCTCAGACTGATGGTCAGACCGAGAGGACCATTCAGACTCTGGAGGATATGTTGAGAGCATGTGCCATGGAGTAGGGCACTAGCTGGGATAGATACTTGCCTCTGGTGGAGTTTTCCTACAATAATAGCTTTCATGCTAGTCTGGGCATGGCTCTGTATGAAGCCTTGTATGGTCGGCAGTGTAGGACTCCGGTGTGTTGGACCGAGGTAGGTGAGAAGCAGCTCCTTGGACCTGAGATGGTTTAAGAGACGTCTGAGCAGATCAAGATGATCAGAGATAAGTTGGTGAAGGCTCAGAGTCGTCAGAAGAGCTACTATGACCATAGACACAGACCCCTGCAGTTTGAAGAGGGTGATCATGTGTTCTTGAAGTTGTCTCCAGTCACGGGTGTAGGACGAGCCTTGGGAGTAAGGAAGCTGAGTCCTAGGTTCATCAGTCCTTATCAGATCCTTCAGAGGGTAGGGCCGGTGGCGTATAGGCTAGCTTTACCTCCCCAGTTGGCGGGACTGCATGATGTGTTTCACGTATCTCAGCTGAGGAGGTATGTGGCGGATCCCTCGCATGTGGTTGAGCCCGATACGATTCAGATTAGAGAGAATCTGACAAGTCCTACTCGACCTTGGAAGATCTTGGATCGGACGGAGAAGCGGATTCGGAGCAAGACCATTCCCATTGTCAAAGTTCAGTGGGAAGGAAGGACGCCTGAAGAAGCGACTTGGGAGCGGGAGCAGGAGCTGTTGCAGCTTTACCCTGAGTTGTTTAACAGGTATGTTCCTTGGGTTTTGCGGACAAAAGCCCTAAAAAGGGGGGGTTGAATGTAATATTCTTAAGTTCCAGCGCGTTTGGAGCGAATTAGGACGCGTATGGCTCGATTCGGGAAGCATCTGGCAAAGGATTCTGCAGAATTCTTCTGTAGAATTCTTCTTCATAATTCTGGCGCTCCAGGCGCCGCAGTGCTGGAGTGTGGCGCCGGAGGCGTGGGAGCGGCGCTCCAGGCGCCGTGGTCTCTGGTGGTCGGCGCTCCGGGCGCCAGGTTGGCGCTGGATGCGCCGGAACCACTTTGATTTCCCAGCAGGCGCCCTTGGCGCTGTGTGAGGCGCAGTTGGCGCCAGACACTCTGGAGGTTGACGCTCCAGGCGCGGGATTGGGCGCCGGAGGCGCGGGGACCTCTGGAGGCTGACGTTCTGGGCGCCGGAGTTGGCATTGACGGCGGGGAAAACTGGAGGAGTTTCCCAGCGGGCGCGGTTGGCGCCAGATGTTCTGGATGTTGGCACCTGAGGCGCGGGAGGTGGCACTCTTGGCGCCAGAGGTGCTGGAGGTTGGCGTTCATGGCGCCGGGGTCGGCGCTGGAGGCGCCGTGGACTCTGGAAGGTGGCGCTCTGGGCGTCAGCTCGGGCAGGTCCCCTATATAAAGCCCATTTCGCGATTTGCTGAGCCAAATCCCTTCCTTCTTCTTCCTCAAACCTCCTACCTCCATTGTTGAGTGCCCAAGCTTGATTCCTTCACCATATCTCACCAAAAACACTTCCTTTTGCTTGTTTTGTGATGGAAATCACCTTTGGAGCTTGAATCCATCCTCTCTTTCACCTCAAACCCACTCATTTTGAGAATCCCTTTCTCAAGAGAAGTTCGTGGAACTTGAGTTCGGCGAGGAACGGCGGCGATTCGTGAGTACCCAAGCTAGGGGAAGTCGTCCGTGGGTCTTCCTTGCATCATTTGAGGTAAGAAACTTAAGATTTACCTCTTGATTCATGAGTTGGGGTTTTGGGTGAATAGTGACCCACTTTTGATAGAGCTTGAATTAGCTTTGGGTCCAGTTGAAGCATGTGTTTGGAATGTCGAGAGGATGTAGGATTAGCTCTTAGAAGTGAATTTGGTGAATGTTGATTCCATGGCTCTTGTTGATGCATGAGTTGTTGTTGGGCTGAGTTGCTTAGCCATTGTTGTACATGCTAGAGCCTTGGAGTGTGGTTGAGATGGCCTTGTGAGGCTAATAGCTTGATGGCTTGAGAATGCCAAGCTTTGTTGAACCATAGGTTAGATGACTTGATGGTTTGGAAAGGATTGTGAGTCCTTTCGTGCTTGAGCGGTTGTGAACCGTTTTGCTTGTGCCTGGTATGGCTTGTATGTTGATATGCATGTTGTGTGTGCCTTGATAGGGCGTGACACCGCGGGTGTCAGTGGCGTGGGCCACAGAGCACGGGAAGAACTGCAGAGCGCGGCTTTGCCAACTAAGTTCTGGACCCTTGGGGATGTTTCCCACTTGTGTGTGCTCTACCATACTCCGCGGGAGTAGTGGTTTCATTCATGACTCATGCATTGTGTGATTGTTGCATGCTCATACATATACTATTGCCTGTAGCTGTGCTTGAGATTGTAGTAAGCCTGTTATTAGATCTTCTGGCCAGTGAAGATAGATATGGACCTCCCTAGGAGGAGAGCGCGCCTCCTAGTTGGTTTGCGCGTGGTTGACATAAGGTCCTGGGATGCGGAGATTCCCAATGCCAAGAGCTAGGTGTTCCCGTCGCGGTTGAAGCCTAGGCTCGGAGGTACCATAAACGTGCGTCCATGCAAAGGGGTAGCACCCAATGGGATGACACGGGTGTGAATTCCGGCTTCACACTGAGAGGACGGTGTTGGACTCGGTCCACCATACATAGAGCACCGGGTTTGCGTGCATTGTATTTGTATGAGAGGCCGGGATGGCCCAGTTTTGTGATGCCATGATGTTGCGTCATGATGAGTGAGCCAGGGTGGAGGAGATGCCTCCAAGGACCCTGAGCTTACTGAGATGTATATCTCACCCCGTGTGGGGTTATTGTTTTTCAGGTGATGCTTGTGGCAGAGGGGAGCAGTCTCAGGGCGGGAGGCCCCAGTAGAGATGGTACCTGCTTAGCCTCGGGCAGCAGAGGATAGCTTGGAGCTCGGCTCAGCTTTGATGGTGTTTTGAATGCTTGGAGCTCTGCTCAGCATTCTGTTTTGTTTATGTTGTATACCCCTGTGAGGGAAGACGTGCGTTGCGCATGTGTTTTGTGTTATACTTTGATGTATATTTGTATGCCCTCATGTGAGGAAGGATCCGTGGGATCAGAAAGCGCTCGGACGCTTGTATCTCTTGTATATGCACCTCGGGTGCCAGTGATGTATATATTCGATTTTCGTTCTGTTATGCTTACTCCTGTATGTTTATATCTTTGAGATGTTTGTGTTTCTGCCTATTGTTTGTTTGTATGATCTGGTTGAGCAGGGGGCATGTTTATGCTTTGTGTATTGTGTCTCCATACATAATGTGATCAAGAAAGATGGTTTGGTTTTATGCTTCCGCAACTTAAACTTGTTTTATTAACGGTTTTAATTATCTTGTTTAAGCGCTAATCTGATGATTATATAATGTTAATACACCGGGTATACACGGGGGTGTTACAGTGGGGTTCCTCCTTCATCTTCTTCCTTCTTGCTTCAGCTAGGAATGTTTCCTTTTGTAACTGATGTGTTGCAAACACATCTTAGTTTAGGATAGTTTTTAGGTTATATTTTGATTAAATAATTAGGAATTAGATTAGTTTTAGTTAGTTTATTAATAATATTTTATTTTATCTCATTCCAATACCAATCATGCATTTTCAGGACAAAAGAGGAGAATAAAGGCCAAAGAAAGAAGAAAACAAGTACTGGAGTC
>PYAF01000700.1:10479-23401 GCA_007407185.1 Glycine tomentella | reverse complement strand
CCGGATGGATAAGTTCGTTCCACTAAGGTGAGGGTGGGGTTATCTGACAGTGGCCACAATTATTTAGATGTTGCTGAGATCTCAGTCATGCATCATATAATAAGATGAGCATGCATTTTTTCATTTCATGACGAATGGGTGTGAAGAAAAGAGATGATACATGGGTTGAGGAAATAATAATTTTAATAAATGTATTAAATAAATCCTCTGTATTAACTCTTTACATGTATTATGTCTGTTTATACTTAAATTTTGTTTATCATGTACTTACCCCTATTTGTGTCGGTGGTTGACACCTGTGATGACCCCAATTTATTTGGGCGAGCAGAGGAACAGTAAACGAGAAAAACGTTGAGGAAGACTTGATGAAGAAGCTGGATGTACTTTATGCTATGCTTGTGATTTTTTTGTTCATATGTATTTGGTGCCAAGCTGTGTTAAGCTGACTGAATAGAACTATTTGGACTGTACTTGGACTGTTAGCAATTCAATATATATTAATAAATTTTATTTGCATGAACCGTGGTGAGGAAAATCGTTTATGACAAATTGTAAATTTAGCAAGCAGAGTAAAAAGAATTTTGTGAAAAATTTATAACTAATTTGATTCTAATACAAAGTGGACACAATACTTTATCTAAAATAAACTAAGCACGAGAAAGTAAAGAGAGGCGTTACAAAGTAAGTGTAGGATTGGATTTTGTCTTGCTTATCCCTCTTAATTGATTTTACCTACGCATGTTCTATTCTTATTGCCGCACACGTCTAAGTAACCCTAATTCGATTCCTCGCAATTACGGTCCTACGGATATTTTACTAAATATCGATCCCTCGCATATTTAATTAAATACCCAAGCATTAAGAACTTAATCACGTGTTAAATGCGATCGAAACATTAAGCCCTATTCCTAGCAACGTAACGTAACGAGTGATTAAATTCAGTTCAAATCCTAAATTTACTTTCCAGTCGCCTTTAGGGTTAATTTCATGAAACTAACGGTTAATTAGAATCAAGCATTAAGCGTAGAATAGAATCACCAACAAGGAATAAGACAATGCATAAATAATTAAAAGAGCATAGGGATAAGAAAAGTACGTCCAATCCTTAGGGAAGTTTAAGCGAACATGGGTAGAACCTCCTCGAGAGAATCACCGATTAAGCTCGTCATTGACCTTCTCTTCGGCAGAATCTCCTTACACAATTCACTCTACCTCACTTCTCTAAGTTCTACACTCACTTAGGAACTTAAATAAGCATGAAACAAGAACAAGCAGCTAAGTGGGAGAGAAATAGAGTGAAGAAAGATGCCTCAGCCTTCAGAATGCGTCCCTATTTATAGATTTTGGCCTGCTGCTTGGTCTGGTCGCCCAGGCCACCAAATCCTTCATAATTGGGGCGCCTGGGCAAGCTAATGGCGGTTCCTGGGGACTTGTGCTCACCCAGGCGAGTGAAATGAGCATGAATTGGTCGCCCAGGCGAGTTAAAGCTTAGTCATGAAGGAATTTGTTGGGCCTTGGTGCTTGTTGGGCCTGGTTTGCTGTTTGAGGCTTCTTCCTTTGCTTAGTTCACTCCATGCTCCTAGTTTCGCAAGCTTGGTTCTTCCGTAACCTTCATACCTAGCAAAATTGAACCAATTAATTGGACGAAATCTTTTCGAAACATGAAAGCATGACTTACCTTTACATAATCATCATTTGACTAGGTTTCCAGGGTTATCTTGTGACTAAATCAATTAAAATAACGGATAAGTGCCATATTTGAATCCTATTTTCACTAAAATGTGGCACTTATCAGTAGTCTGCCACTAGAGCATGAAGAGAAGTTGATGCATGTTTTGAAAGGCCACAAAAAGGCCATTGGATGGACACTTGCTGACCTTCCTAGAATTAATCCTTCCATCTGCATGCATCGGATACTTTTGGAGGATGATTCTAGGCCAATGAGGCAACCACAGAGAAGGCTGAATCCCACTATTCTTAATGTGGTGAAGAAGGAAGTGATGAAGCTACTAGCTGCAGGTATCATCTATCCCATCTCTAATAGCACTTGGGTTTCACCTGTCCAAGTGGTTCCTAAGAAGTCGGGTCTCACAGTTGTGAAGAATCAAGATAATGAGCTGATTTCGACTAGAGTGGCCAACAGTTGGTGAGTTTGCATTGATTACAGGAGACTCAACCAGGCCACTCGCAAGGACCATTTCCCTCTGCCCTTCATTGATCAAGTTTTAGAGAGGTTGGTAGTTAAATCACATTATTGCTTTCTTGATGGTTTTTCTGGTTACATGCAAATCCATATTGCACCAGAGGATCAACATAAGACCACATTCACTTGTCCATTTGGCACATTTGCTTACACCCGGATGCCTTTTGGTTTATGCAACGCACCTGGCACCTTCCAAAGGTGCATGGTAAGCATCTTTTTTGATTTATTAGAGAGTTGCATGGAGGTGTTTATGGATGATTTCACTATTTATGGTTCCTCTTTTGATGCATGTTTGGATAGTCTCGCTAGAGTGCTTGACCAATGTATTAGTACTAACCTTGTTCTTAACTTTGAGAAATGCCATTCCATGGTGCATCAGGGTATAGTCTTAGGACATTTGGTCTCTAGTAGAGGTATTGAGGTCAATAAGGCTAAAATTGATGTGATTACCTCTTTGCCTTACCCCACTTCTGTGAGGGAAGTACGTTCTTTTCTTGGACATGCAGGTTTTTATAGGAGATTCATTTAGGATTTCAGTAAGATTGCATTGCCATTGTCCAAGCTTCTCCAAAAGGACGTAGACTTTACATTTGACCAGCCTTGCAAAGAGGCATTTGAGGGATTGAGGAGGAAGCTGACTACCTCTCCCATCATGCAGCCGCCAAATTGGGAGCTTCCCTTTCAGCTCATGTGTGATGCCTCTAATTATGCACTTGGGGTTGTGTTGTCACAAAGAGTTGGTAAACTATCCTATGTTATTGCTTATGCTTCACACACTTTGGATGCAGCCCAAGTTAACTACACCACTACTGAGAAGGAGCTTTTGGCTATTGTTTTTGCTTTAGATAAATTTAGATCTTATTTGCTTTGCTCCCATATCACTGTCTTTACTGACCATGCAGCTTTGAAATACCTATTGAAGAAGCCTGATGCTAAACCTAGATTGATCAGGTGGATGCTTCTTCTTCAGGAATTTGACATTGAGATTAAGGACAGAAGTGGTGCAGAAAACTTGGTTGCTGATCACTTGAGTAGGATTGAGGGACCTCTTGAGTCCTTTCCCATTCGTGATAATTTTCTTGATGAGCATTTGATGCATTTGCATTCATCGCATGTCACACCTTGGTTTGCTGACATTGTTAATTTCCTTGTTGCATCTACTGTTCCACCTCATGCATCTAGGTCCCAAATAGATAAACTTAAGAGTGATACTAGATATTATGTTTGGGATGATCCTTATTTGTGGAGGTTTGGTAGTGACCAAGTGATTCGAAGGTGTGTGCCTGATCATGAAATTCAGTCTATTCTTCAGTTTTGTCTAGCACACCTACCGGAGGTCATTTTGGTCCCCAGAGGACTGCTAGGAAAGTATTAGACTGTGGGTTCTTTTGGCCCACCTTGTTTAGAGATGCTCATCACTTTACCACCCCTTATGAGCGGTGTCAGAGAGCAGGGGGCACAATTACACATAGACATGAGATGCCTCAGCAACCCATTATTTTTTGTAAGATTTTTTATGTCTGGGGTATTGATTTTATGGGTCCATTTCCTGTTTCTCATGGCTTTTCATATATTTTGCTTGTTGTTGATTATGTTTCTAGATGGGTTGAGGCTAAGGCCACCAGAACTAATGATTCTAAAGTTGTTGTGGATTTTGTGAGATCCAACATTTTTTGCAGGTTTGGTGTGCCTAGAGCCATTATAAGTGACCAAGGGAGCCATTTTTGTAACCGGTCATTCGCATCCTTGGTTCAGAAGTATAGGGTTGTGCATAGAGTTGCTACAGCTTATCATCCCCAAACTAATGGGCAAGCAGAGGTTTTTAACAGAGAGATCAAGCAAGTGTTACAGAGGGTGGTGCAACCAGATAGGAAAGATTGGAGCAAGCTTCTTGAGGATGCTTTATGGGCTCACAGGACCGCTTATCGCACACCTTTGGGGATGTCTCCCTATAGGGTGGTTTTCGATAAGGCATGCCACCTTCCAGTGGAGATTGAGTACCATGCTTATTGGGCGGTGAAGAGTTGTAACATGACATTTGATGAAGCGGGTATGCAAAGGAAGCTTTAGTTGCAATAGTTTGAGGAGATTCATTTAGAAGCCTATGAGAACTCCAAGATTTACAAGGAGAAAGTGAAGAAACTCCATGACTCTAGGATTCTTAGAAAGGAGTTCCATAGTGTCCAAAAACTGTTATTGTTTAACTCTCGCCTTAAGCTTATTTCTGGTAAACTTCGAACTAGATGGGATGGACCTTTTGTTATTACTAATGTTTTTCCCCATGGTGCAGTTGAGATTAAAAATGAAGCTACCGACAAAGTCTTCAAGGTCAATGGTCACCAACTCAAAGCATTTCATGAGAGCCCTCAAGTGGAGGAGGAGCTTGTGGAGGACATCTCTTTGGTCCTGCCAATTTTGTGTGAAGATGTGTCTTGAATGACATTTGCGGAGTTTTCTTTTCCCTTCTTTTATTTGTTGTCTCTTTGTTTGCATTTCTTTGCATGCCTACATTGAGGACAATGTGCATTTCAAGTGGAGGGTGAAGGATCCTAAAATTTTTTGAAACTCTGTTTATTTTCTGTTTTCTGTTTTCTATCTGTTTTTTTATTGTCTCTTGGTTTCTATTTTATGTTTATCTGTCTATCTGTATTCTGTTTGTCTATTGTAGTTGTGAAGTGTATGTTTTTATTGTCTGTTTCTGTTGTTTCTATTTTGTTGCTATTTTTATTGAATTTAGGCACTTTTTCATGTTTTTCATAGGATTTCCAACTTGCATAAATTGTGAGAAATGTTAAAAGTTGGTTGGATTGAGAGGTTTCATACTTGATGTGAATCAATGTTGCAATTGTTGAAGCCATAAGTAGGCTTGAGAAATAGATTTTAAGATGAACCATGTGTGGTAGAATTATGCCTTGTGAGGTTTTGAGCCTTTGTGGATATGTTCTTTCATGTGCGATTTCACCCTTGTGCTCTGATTTGAATTAGTTTTTAAAATACCAAGGTTCTAACAAATTCACCCCCCCTCTTGGTTATTGTGGGTATTTGATGGAGTGCTTTTAGTTAAATATTTTTTTATCCTTCTTAACTTATTTGACTCTCTTGGACCTTTATTTTCCTATTCTAATTCAGTTTTTGTCTTAGGCAAGTAAGTGGGCTTAGTTGCTAATTGTTGCGTATTTTTGGATTTTTGTTCACTTGACATATCTGACTTTTACAGAACCTATATAGTACTACGAAACTACGAATGGAGCGTTCTAGAAGTCCCTAGAAAGATAACGAAAAGATCTACAAGTTTGCTAGAAATAGCCCGAGGCCAATTCTATCATTTGAAGGGTCATTTTAAGCTTCGAAGTTAGCACCTCTGCACTTATAATTTTGGGCTGGGAATTGGACTTTTAGTGGTGTAAATAATAAATAATTAGAATTGATGGGTTTTGTTCATGGCCCATTCTTTTCTTCAGACTTAGTCACTACATATTAGTGACATTGGACAGATTTTGACACACTTTACATTACATTTTATTTAATAAAAACAATTTTACATTTCTCTCTTATAAGTTTTTAGGATCAAACTCTTGTTCTTCATTTTCTCTCAATTGGTCTTCATTGTTCTTCATCTTCTTCATTTTCATTTTCTATTCTTCCATTTTCTTGCACTCACTTCATGGGGCTTTCCTTGGTGACGATCATGGAAGGCTAAATCATCAATCAATCCAAGGATCCAACTCAAGCAAGAGAAGAATTGGAGTTCCAGTTTGATATTTCGAATTCTATTTGAATATTCACCTTCTTCTTCAATTTCTATTATGTTTTCGTGATTATTAATGCATTTAGGATTGAAAGTGAGTTAGGATTATGGATTCATGTCCTAATTTCGAATGATAATCACAAGATTAATTGAATGATATTTCAGTTAGGGTTGTGGTTTCAATTAATTTAGGAGTAGAATCGATTGAACTGCTTCTATTGAGATTGAATGAATGTTTATGATAGAATCAACTTATGAGAATGATGATGATTCGAATAGCATGAGTTGGTGAATTGGATTGATGCTTTCTAATCTGTTTTACTTTACTCCTTGATAATCTTGTTAATTTCTGCATTGTTCTTTAATTTTAGTTTGTGTTCTTGCATGTTTTACTTTGCGCATACCAACTGTTCGACAAAATTCTCCCTTATTATTACCAATGATTTGAAGCTAGAACCATATTGATCGTGTCTCTGAGTAGACCTAGGTTAACCCTGTGCTACAGAATTAGCTTAGTTAATTTGTTTTGGTGCGTCTCGACAACGCAATAGCAGTATTCCTATTATTTTTCAAACTCATTGTCCTCCAAGCAATGTAGGCTTTTCTAGGCTTTCCATCCCTTTTTGATATCTTCTCAGTTTGTGGCTTCTTTGCTAATGAGGGGCATTCTGACTTTATGTGTCCTTGCTTTCCACATTAAAAGCAAGTGATGGAGGAGAGGTTGTTGTTCTTGTAGATGCTGTCACTTCTTTTCTTTTGTTGTGGTTGCCTTCTGTTTTTATTCTTCCTCAAAAACTTGGTAAACTTCCTTACTATGAGATTCATATTCTCATCATCATCATCTTCACTTGAATCATCTTCTCTTTCAATCTTTAAATGTGCAGCTTTTAATGCTATACACTTATGCCTTTTATCTGCATCTTCACTATGAGTTAATTGAGATAATTTAAGTTCATATTGTAGGAGCTTACCAAACATAGCTGCCATTGACATTTTTGATAAATCCTTTGATTCTTTAGTGGTTGTGACTTTAGGCTGCCAATCTCTTGTTAGGCATTTGAGGATCTTGATGTTCAGCTCTTCTTCATCAAAAGTTTTCCCTAGCCCAAGCAAGTGATTCACTATGTGGGTGAACCTAGTTTGAAGTTGTGAGATGTTCTCATCATCTCTCATCTTGAACATTTCATATTCATGAATGAGAGTATGTTTCCTTGATCTTCTCACATCATCAGTACCTTCATGCGTAACTTCAAGTAGTTCCCACATTTCTTTGGAGCTTTTACACCTAACAGTCCTGAAAAATTCATCAGAAAATAATGCAGAAGTTATCATATTCTTTGTCTTAAAATCATATTGAACCATTTTCTTTTCTATTTCAGACATTTCATCCCATTCTTTTGGTATTGATTTGTCATCAACAATTTTGGTAGGAATGAAAGGACCTTTCTCAATACAATTTGAAGCACCTGGGTCATTAGATTGGATGAAGATTTGCATCCTATTTTTCCAAAAGTTAAAATGTTCTCCTTTAAACAAAGGTGGTCTATTCAATGAGGCTCCCTCCTTGAATGTTATTTGATTAGTATTCATTATCAAAGATTTAAAAAGATCTTGAGCAAATTACAAGAACCAGCTCTTGATGTCAATTGAAAATACAATGAACACTTATGCAAATAAACCAAGAGGGGGGGTGAATTGGTTTTAACTCAGAGTTTTGAAATTTCCTTTCAAAAATTTATAACAGCAGAAGACTTCAAAAGGATCTTATCTATTAAAAGCCAATTTAGAAAACAATTTATTTCACCAATCAAATCACTCTTGTGCTGTAACCAAGTTTGTATGATGAACAACTTCTACACTTCAAGAATTTAATGAAATATAAACTGAAATCTTAAAACACACAAGATTTTTACTGGTTCACCTCTTAACCCCGGAGGCTACATCCAGTTTTCTTCCAACTAGATCTTGGTTAGAATTCCACTATAACAAATATCTGTTCTTTACAAGCTTACAAATGATCTCTCTTACCCTCCCTAGGTAAAATTCAAAATCTACTCCCTATAGACTTTTCAAAATATCAAGAACCAGAGATCCCCTCTCTTTCTTCCTTCTAGAAATCCTTTCTAGACAAAGCTTTAAAGAATACAAATGTTATATGAAATTACAACACAATTACAAAACAAATATCAACTAAAATCAAGCTTTAGGTTCAAGAACGATATCACCTTATAATCCTCAGCAATTTACAATGATATGAATGATGTAATCAACCTGAGATTATATGTAATAGATGAATATAACTCTTTCTTAATGGCTTTCTTTAAGCACTAGCTTGAACAATTTCTTCAGTCTTTGAGAAACAACACTAAAAACACAAGTAACTCTCCATGAAACTCATCCTATTTGATTATCTCACTAATCTCAGTCTTGGGTACTCTTGAGAGCTTTAGAATGTGTCTATCACAAAGCTTGCACGAGTATTTCTATTTTTCTCACTTAGTCTAACACAGACCCAGTTGTTCTATTTATAAAAAAACAGTTTTAACTAACTGTAATTGATTAATTCGTTAATGTAATTGATTATTTTAACTATTGTAATCGATTATTTTAATCAGATAATCGATTAAAGTGTTCATCAGAAATCTGGAAATTTGTCACGAACAAAATAATCGATTAAATCATCTTGTAATCGATTAATCCAAATGAACTCTTTTTTTTCAAAGCACACATGTAATCGATTAAGTTCCTATTTAATCGATTAACACAAACCATGCCTAAAACTTAACAATGCACATTTAATCAATTACAAACATCTGATAATCGATTAAACCAGATGAACATGTTGTGTAAAATTATGCAAAAACTTATGTAATCGATTATTTCTCATGATAATCGATTATCACAGAAAGTTTCTAATTCTGTGTTAAGCTTATTTAATCGATTACGAACCAGTGGTAATCGATTAAAATGTTCATAAGGCAATTTCCAAAAAACATACATATGCTATAATCGATTATTTCACCAATGTAATCGATTAAAGCAGTGAGAAAATGTTTTATACAATTCCTAGTTGCCTTAATGAAATTTCTGACTTAGATTATTACCACATGATTAATTCTATTCAAATGAATGTATGAATGCATGAATTATCAATAGCTAATGAGGATTATAAAGCTTTATCTAATGAACCAAGCTTTAAACAAAATTACATATGCCATCAAATTGATTGGGCATGTAAAAATCAAAACTCATATGCTTCAATCATCTTGAATCCTTTGCTTCAGCTTCCTCAATTCTAACACTTAAAACACTTGATATTGCTTGATCTTGTTGGAGTTGGATCCACAATTTTTTTGCTTGAGCTCTCCACCTCTCCTTCTTTATTTTTCACTTGAGAAACCTCCCTCCTAGGCTTGTCTTTCAAGCTAGAAGTTGCAGCCCCATTGGAGAATTTGGAAGCTTTTCTCCTTTTTAGTTGTTGCTCCACCCTTTGAGCTTTGTGGACTAGCTCCTTTATTGTGGCATAAGAATGTAGCTCCATCACATCTTGAATTTCTCTATTCAAGCCATGAAGGAACCTAGCCATGGTTTCCTCTTGGCCCTCTACAATTTCATCCCTCATCATCATCAATTTCATCTCCTTATAATAGTCATCAACGCTCTTGTAGCCTTGGAATTACTTTGAAGCTTGTTGTGTGCTTCTCTTGTATAATACGTGGGAACAAATCTTTCTCTCAAGCACATCCTCAAGTCATTCCAGCAATTTACTCTTTGTCTCCTCAACCTCCCTATGTCCATTTGAATTTGGTTCCATCACGCCAAAGCATAGCCACCAAATTCTAGAGTTGCTAGAATCACTTTCTTTTCTTCATCAAATTGTTGGCATGAGAAAAATTGTTCTACTTTCATCTCCCAATCAAAGTACTCTTCGGGATCATAATTTCCAAAGAACTTTGGAATTTTTATTTTCACCCCATTCAATCCTCCATGCCTCCTAGGATTGTGTCTCCTATTATTTTCTCTTCTATTATTATTTTCTTTGCAATCCTCCCTCTCATTCCCCTCATCTTCATAATTTCCTCCATGAGAGGATGCATACTCACTCAACCTCCTATTTCCATGAGCCTCTCCATCCACACTTCCAATGGGATTACTCCTACTTTGGGTCTCCCTTTGTAACTCCTCAAATCTTGCATCCATTTTGGTTTGTAAGTCTTCCAATTGTTTTGAAATGGCTTTCATCAACTTAGAGGTCTTAGGTGACAAAGCCTCTTCTCCTATTGAGCTCATCCTTCAAAAGAAATGGTTAGCAAAAACACAAGTATATAAGGAAATTCTCACCACTCTTAAGTGTTTGTCACTCACACTCGCATTTGCACACTTTTTCTAGGCTATTTCTTTAATGTTCTCCCTTGCCTTTTTCCACTCTTGTTCCTCTTTATAGTTCTTAAGCAAAAACTTCCAATCCAATCAAGCTTCTTTACTATAGTGAAATAGGAAACAATTCTAGGCTAGGCTCAAGAGTCCAAGAACAAGAAAACTCTATGATAAAATCTTAGAAATTTTAAGAGACAAGCAACAAAAGCAAAAATTTTAGAAAAGCACAAACTCAAATTGGAATTTAATGAGACAACTCAAGGATGTATTGGTTGTACCAAACTGCACAAGGAGGATATGCCAAGCAAATTCAATTGTTAGAAACCAAATTTGCATGTCATACAAGTTCACTTAATTTTGTGGTTCAAAGGAAATTTGAACTTGTAGCTTCTATAACTTTGCTTTGCTTCTAAATTCTATTTTTGTTTCACTTTTAGCCATCAATCAATAATTTCTTTGGTTGTACCAAATTGTGTTTCTTTTTCCTTTTCTTGTTTATTCCACACAATTTTTTGTAAGCTTTTGTTTTTCTTTTGTACAAGTTCAAGAATTCTTAAAGAAACTTAATGAATCACGAAAAAATTAATTATAAAATTTGCTTCTAACAGCTCAATTCAGTTTAAGCATGAGATGAGAATCAAAACAAGTGGTTATACAACACACAAAACACTACTAACACAAGTTGACAAAAATCAAGACTAGAAAATTATAAAAATATCAAGAACAAATGAAGAACATGAAGACATGAAATCACACGAAACTTGAAGGAAAACACAAGGGTATGTGACGGATAACAACACCAAGCTCACACCACCAAGATTTTTCACGAAAACTCAAGGAAACTAGGAAAAGATTAGGATTTATGATTTTCGAATAAGGTGTGGCTATTTTACCTTTGAAAAAGTTGTTAGAACTGAACATGAAGAAGAATTCCACAAGGATTAGGCTCTAGATACCACATGGTGTAGGTCTAAACCCATTAGACATTAATTTCCCAAATCTACCTTGCAATGAAACCCAATCTTCAAGCTTTTTCAAGAACACAAGTTGTCCAAACTTCACGTGAAACACATAGCTGGTTGGAAGCTTTAATTTGCAGCAATGGAAGATGGAAAACACCATGGAGAATCTCTCCAATAAGTCTAGGAAGAATCAATGAGAAGCCATTGATAAGACCCAAGAGGTTCTTGCACAAGAACAAAAGAGAAACTCTCACACAAATTTCATATTAGCATTAGCATGAAAAAAGTTGTTACATTCAGTTTTTGGGGCAGCTTTTATAGCCATGAAATTACAACCCAAATGCACATGAAATGATAAATTAAAATGAAGCTTGTAATGCAAACTAAAGAAGCCTAATGCAAGCTAAATGAAGCTTGAGGTGCAAGCTTCCCTAAGTGACTCTTGCCTGAACCAACACGCCTAAGGTGCAGTATTTTAAGCCTCTAAGTGCAGCCAACAAGCTTACTTAGGTGCTACACAAAATACACACAAGTGCACCTACACCTCTTTACACAATTGCACTAAAAAGCCTTTTTATTGTCACTACTTTTGCTACTAACAAGTGCTGGAATTTATGGAATTAAATTGAACTTGAGACATCAAAATCCAGCCCTTGTTATCATTGAGTTTGTGTGCTTCTTCAAGTTTGTCCAAGTTAGCTTTGATGTGGTCTTGAAGGGCTTGGGTTTTAGCTCTTGTCATGGGTCCTTTAAAGCTCACCAAAGGAAGTTCTTCAAACTCTCCTTCTAGACCTTTAGCTTGCAATGGACCTCCATCAGGAGGTCTTTTGTTGGAGCCGCCAAGCCGACGTGATAACGTTGTAGTTTCTTTTGGGAGAGTGGTGTTTTGTTATCAAACTCTTCCTTAGTTTGGTTCCTTGATTTTTTTTATTGGGCATGTAAATTCTTGGTTTAGATCCATGTAAAAACTGAATTATACCTTGAAATGTGAATAATGTGTAGTAGTTTAATATATGAATGTATATATACATATTTATACGTTATTTGATGAATGTATATTGTGAAAAATTTACCATCATTTTCATAATCAAATTAATAGAACTTTCACTTAAAATTGAAATTTCAAGTTTTAGAGTAGTGATATCGTAGCAACGAGATGGGTCATTACAATTGACATACCTCGTGTATATATAAAATATATAAACCAAAATTATGATACAAATGTAGCCTGAAATGAATTGGCCACTAGGAGTCACTCTAACATTATCAACTCCTACCTTGGCCATATTGTTATCTAAGTAGCTGTTAATCATCTATTCAAGGGTACAAGCATTCATGCTTTGTCTTATTACATAGCCTTTAAGGTAGCATAGCTTTTTGTTTTCATGATATGTTGATTGCATGGCATGCCTCACTCCCAATTTTTTTTGTCATGATTGATGAGTCACTATTTATCACTATTTACTCATCTTTCTGTACTCATTTTAATCCCTAACTTGTGCTTAATTGTCTATATTTTGCATTGTTTCTCATTTAGGATTTAATTAGACTAATAATTCGGATTTTAATTAATTTGGATTATTTTAAGTTAATTATTTCAATTTTTATTTTCAGGGCAGTTTAATAATTAAT
>PYAF01000700.1:0-10379 GCA_007407185.1 Glycine tomentella | reverse complement strand
TTTAAATTCTGTCCTTAGTTTAACACAATCATCCAACAAACTCTTGCGTATTTTCTTATTACTGTTCGATTACAATTTTCACAATTATTGAGAAATCTTTCCAATCCCTGTGGATACGATACTTTACTTACCCTTTTATTACTTGTTAAACGATCGGTGCACTTGCCGTTTTTAAACGCATCAGCGTAAAACCACAACAGTTCACAAGACCAAACTCAAGCATTGTAAGGCCACCAATACAAGCTAACCACTTTGATTTCAAATCCTAAATTTACTTTCCAGTCGCCTTTAGGGTTAATTTCATGAAACTAACGGTTAATTAGAATCAAGCATTAAGAGTAGAATAAAATCACCAACAAGGAATAGGACAATGCATAAATAATTAAAAGAGCATAGGGATAAGAAAAGTACGTCCAATCCTTAGGGAAGTTTAAACGAACATAGGTAGAACCTCCTCGAGAGAATCACCGACTAAGCTCGTCATTGACCCTCTCTTCGGCAGAATCTCCTTACACAATTCACTCTACCTCACTTCTCTAAGTTCTACACTCACTTAGGAACTTAAATAAGCAAGAAACAAGAACAAGCAGCTAAGTGGGAGAGAAATGGAGTGAAGAAAGATGCCTCAGCCTTTAGAATGCGTCCCTATTTATAGATTTTGGCCTGCTGCTTGGTCTGGTCGCCCAGGCCACCAAAACCTTCATAATTGGGGCGCCTGGGCGAGCTAATGGCGGTTCCTGGGGACTTGTGCTCACCCAGGCGAGTGAAATGAGCATGAATTGGTCGCCCAGGTGAGTTAAAGCTTAGTCATAAAGGAATTTTTTGGGCCTTGGTGCTTGTTGGGCCTGGTTTGCTGTTTGAGGCTTCTTCCTTTGCTTAGTTCACTCCATGCTCCTAGTTTCGCAAGCTTGGTTCTTCCATAACCTTCAGACCTAGCAAAATTGAACCAATTAATTGGACGAAATCTTTTCAAAACATGAAAGCATGACTTACCTTTACATAATCATCATTTGACTAGGTTCCTAGGGTTATCTTGTGACTAAATCAATTAAAATAACAGATAAGTGCCATATTTGAATCCTATTTTCACTAAAATGTGGCACTTATCAACTACCTCGAACCTAGAATCTTGCTTGTCCTCAAGCAAAGGTAAGAATATTATGCTTTGACAAGAATCAACTTAATTTTTTATCAGAACGGATTTTTCAAAAAGTAGTTAACCTTGATACTTTTAGAAAAAAAATGATGGATTTTCATGAAATCAAAATGAGGTTAGAGTCAAATTTACACTTCATTTCAAAAAGACCTCAGAGGAAACATTTGACTGATATCAAACAGAGGAAAACCTCTTCAATAAGTGTTTAATTCTCCCATAGGTAACTGTTTAGTCTCACATCTATCACTGATATGTCATAGATAAATTTTGCAGTTCATTTCTCATCAAATCATAATACATACTCATCATGGATCATTAAGTCTTTTATGGCTGGGCTTGGCTAGAAAGAAATCTTGGTTTTTCTGGATATTCAAATGACCTTGGGATTAGGAGAGCAAAAATAGAATAGAAACATTTAGATCATTATCTCCTTTATCTTTTCTCTTTTACCAAGATGTCTATTTTCATCATTTTCTTTTTCACCCAACTTTTTATCACAAAAAAAAATTATTTTCTTCCTTTTCTTTTTCTTTCTTTTTCTTTTCTTTTTCATTTTTTTTCTTTCTTTTTCTTTTTCTTTTGCAAAAATAGCACACAACCACTTCTAAATTCCTTTTCATCACATGAACTTCCCAAAAGAATTTTCCATCACAACTTATTCCCTTTTTGCTCTCCTAACCTTAGGTAAGGTATGGAATTCCTATCCTAGGCTAGGGTTTCAATAAAATATCAACTGTTAAGGCTCAAAGGGGGTTGCAAAGGATAAATCTTTATATATCATTGGGATAGCTTTTTGGATAGTGGCTTGCAATATGTTGAAAAGAAAGATGGCCTAAATCATATCCATGAATCATATGCTTTATAACAATTAGAAATTCATGCAAAAATTACTATAGATTATATCAGTGAGATCTCTCTGTGTATAATGTCTGTTTGGATGCACACACTCACTTGGGCTTTAAGGTCTGTTTTCATGTTTTCAACCAAATCATTTGTTTCCAACTGAAGTTATTTATCAATTTCCATGCAAAAAGACTTTTACCTTGTTTTGATTCTTCTGAAAAGACAATTTATTTTTTTTCATTTCTCAAGGTTTTCTACAAAAAAAAAAACTTCATTTTTGTGGTTCTGATCTTTAAAAGAAGTTTCAAAACATTTTCAGTTAATTCTTTTCAAAACATAATATATCAAAAAGATTTTTCATGTTTCCTAAAACTTTTTGTCCTAAATTACTATTTTTATTTACAAAATCATGTGTAAGCACAAAAATACTGTGTTACACTTTCCCAAAAAGTCTTACCTAAATATGCACTGCTTCATCATAAGCTATATAAGAAATAGTTATCAAAATAGTAACATAATTACTGTAATTCAACCATCACTACCCATGTGCATCAAAAAATAACCATGATAGTGCATAAACAGAGTAAACCAACATAAATAGAGTAAACCAAAATATGTAAGTATGTAGAAAGCCATAAAGAAAGCGATAAATAAACCAAAAAAGAGTCACAGATTTTGAAGGTCTGTAAGATTTGCTGCCAGGTCTTGCTCCAAATCATTCGCCGCCTCTCCTCCTTCTGCTGCTGCTGTAGCTGCAGGGTCTTTAGCTGTAGGGTCCTGCTGGGCTGTGGAGCCTCCCACCTCCTCCTAAAAAATTGGCCTATCCCCAGGCCATGCTACATGTGCTCTAAACTAAAAACATAAGAAAACATACCTGACTAGGTTGCCTCCTAGAAGCGCTTCTTTTACGTCGTATTAGCTGGACGCTTTGTAGCTCAAATGTCTTGAAGTTGTATCATAGTGGTGAGTCTTTCAAATTCACCACCTATATATGGCTTGAGTCTGCTTCCATTTACAGTCCACATTCTTTTGTATTGAGGTCCTCGAGTATCACAGCTCCATGTGGCTTGACTTCCTTTATAATGAAAGGTCCGGACCATTTTGACTTCAACTTTCCTGGAAACAATCTTAATCGAGAGTTAAATAACAAAACATTTTGTCCAGGATGAAAATTTCTTTTCATAAGCTTCTTATCATGATAGAATTTAACTTTTTCTTTGTAAAGCTTGGAATTCTCATAAGCTAAGAGCCTCATTTCTTCCAGTTGATGCAACTGTAGCTTCCTTTGTTCACCTGCAAGGTTAGTGTCAAAATTAAAGAATTTTAAGGCCCAGAAAGCTTTGTGTTCCAATTCCACTAATAAATGGCAAGTTTTGCCATAAACTAGCTGAAACGGAGTAAGCCCAGTGGGTGCTTTGAAATTTGTCCGGTATGCCAAAAGAGCTTCATCAAGTTTCTGAGACCAATCCTTGCGTGACTGGGCAACTGCCTTTTCTAAAATTCTCTTGATTTCTCTGTTGGAAACTTCAGCTTGCCCATTAGTCTGTGGGTGATATGGAGAAGCTACTTTATGTCGAACACCATAATGCTGGAGAACCTTTTGAAGTTGAGTATTACAGAAATGTGATCCTCCGTCACTGATGAGTACACGCGGTGTTCCAAATCTAGCAAAAATATTTCTCTTCAAGAAGCGGATAACTATTTTTGAATCGGCTTTTTGTACAGCTACTGCTTCAACCCATTTGGTCACATAGTCCACTGCTAACAAGATATATTCATTGGAGTATGAAGATGGAAATGGACCAATGAAATCAATTCCCTAACAGTCAAAGGCTTCAATTTCTAAGATATTTTGTAGAGGCATTTCATTCCTTTTAGATAGTCCTCCGGTCCTTTGGCAGCTATCACATCTATGTACATATTCATGGGCATCTTTAAACAGTGTTGGCCAATAGAAACCTGCTTGCAGAACCTTTGCAGCAGTTCTTTCTTCATTATAATGCCCTCCATATGGTGAATAGTGACAGTGCCATAGAATGTTCCTTGCCTCTTCTTGGGTCACACATCTTCTCAAAAGGTTATCTGCACCTATTTTGAAAAGGTAAGGATCATCCCATACAAAGTACTTAGCATCACTGAGAAACTTCCTCCTTTGGTGCCAAGAATAGTCTTCCGGAATTGCACCAACTGCCTTGAAATTAGCCATCTCTGCAAACCATGGCCTTTCTGAGATATGTAGGAGTTTCTCATCGGGGAATTTTTCTCGAATTTATGGATCTGGGGTGGCTTCATTGGTGAGTCTAGACAGATGATTAGCCACATAATTCTCACACCCTTTCTTATCCTTGATTTCTAAATCAAATTCCTGCAGTAATAGAATCCATCGGATAAGTCTAGGTTTAGAATCAGTTTTAACCAACAAATATTTGATTGCAGCATGATCCGTGTAAATTACCACCTTTGATCCAATGAGATATGATCTAAATTTTTCTAAGGCATACACTATGGCAAGCAATTCTTTTTCAGTGGTTGCATAATTAATCTGAGCATCATTCAAAACCTTGCTTGCATAGTGTATGACATGAAAAATTTTATTTTTCCTTTGACCCAAAACTACTCCCACCGCGTAATCACTTGCATCACACATAATTTCAAAATCAAGATTCCAATCTGGTGCAGTGATTACTGGTGCGAAAACTAGTTTTTGTTTCAAAGTTTCAAAAGCATGTAAACATAAATCATCAAAATGAAATGGGACATCTTTATTCAAAATATTGCTAAGTGGTTTAGCCATTTTGAAAAATCCTGAATAAACCGTCGGTAAAATCCTGCATGTCCCAGAAAGCTTCGAACGGCTTTGATGTTGCTTGGTGAAGGCAATTTTTCAATGACGTCCACTTTAGCCTTGTCTACCTCAATACCCTGCATAGAAATCTTGTGACCTAATACAATACCTTCTGTCACCATAAAGTGACACTTTTCCCAATTAAGCACAAGGTTAGTTTCAATACAACGTTTCAAAACAGTATCAAGGTTAGACAGACATGTATCAAAAGAAGTACCAAAAATTGAGAAATCATCCATGAATATTTCGATGCTTTTCTCAACTAAATCAGAAAATATGGAAAACATGCATCGTTGGAAAGTAGCGGGCGCATTGCATAAACCAAAGGGCATCTTCCTATATGCAAAAATACCAAAGGGGCAAGTAAATGCAGTTTTCTCTAGGTCTTGTGGATCAACACAGATTTGGTTGTATCCATAATAACCATCGAGAAAACAATAAAATTTCTTACCTGCTAGCCTTTCTAGCATTTGGTCCATGAAGGGTAAAGGAAAATGATCCTTCCGGGTGGCGTTGTTGAGTTTCCTATAGTCAATACACATTCGCCAACCAGTGACAGTACGTGTAGGAATCAGCCCATCTTTATCATTCTTTATGACTGTCATACCACCCTTTTTCGGCACCACTTGAACAGGGCTCACCCATTGGCTATCTGATATTGGGTATATCATGCCTGCTTCTAACAGCTTTACTACTTCTTTTCTTACTACTTCCTTCATGGTTGGATTCAGACGTCTTTATGGTTGTGCAACAGGTTTAAAGTCTTTTTCCATTAAAATTTTATGCATGCAATATGACAGACTGATACCGGTTAAATCTGACAAGGTCCAACCAATAGCTTTACTGTTTTGTTGTAAGACTTTCACCAACTTCTTTTCTTCATCCTCAGAAAGATTTGCATTGATAATGACTGGTTTCTGAGAATTTCCTGCAAGAAAAATATATTTTAAATGTGAAGGAAGTACCTTAAGTTCCAGCTTTGGTTCTTCTTCCTTCTTTTCTTCCTTCAATTCTTCAAATATGTTGTGATGAACAGGAACTTCTTTGCAGGTGTTTAATTGATGAAGATACTTTGAGGTGTTGCTATCTCTATCTTCTTCTTGAGTTTCAGTCAAAGCTTTCTCTAAGCCATCTTTCTTGTGGAAGAATCTTCTAGAGTCAGAAATAACTTCATCGAGAACATCAACTCTAAAACATTCTTTCTTATCTACTGGGTGCTTGATGGGTTCAAGAACATTAAACTGAACTTCATCATCCTAAACTCTGACAGTGAACTTTCCCTCATCAACATCAATCAGCACCTTGGCAGTCTTCATAAAGGGTCTACCTAGAATCAATGGAACTTCACTGTCTTCATCCATGTCCATAACTACAAAGTCGACTGGGAAGAAGAATTTGTCGACTTTCACCAATACATCTTCAAAAACGCCATATGGATGCTTGATTGATCTATCAGCTAACTGCAGCATCATCCTGGTAGGCTTAATAACAACCTCTCCTATCCTCTTAACCATGGATAATGGTATGAGGTTGATGCTTGCACCTAAGTCAAGAAGAGATTTCCCCACAAATAATCTACCAATTGTTACAGGAATTGTAAAGCTACCTGGGTCTCTAGATTTTTCAGGGAGAGTCTTTTGGATGATGGCACTGCATCCTGCATCTAGCTATATGGTCTCCTCGTCGGTGTATCTTCTCTTCTTAGTTAGGAGATCCTTCATGAACTTGGCGTATGTTAGCATCTGCTCCAACGCCTCAGCAAAAGGAATGTTTATTTGTAACTGCTTGAAGATGTCAAGGAAACGTTTGTATTCCCTTTCCTTTGACTTCTTGGATGGAGCGTGTAGATATGGCATATGTTGGACTGGTGGTGGGGTTAAGGCTGCCTTGCCTTTGTCACTCCTTTTCTTTTTATCCTCACTTATCACTTTTCTCTCAATTTTCTCATTAGGTTCATCCTCTTCTTTTTCTTTTTCTAACTCATCATTTTTCTCTACATTTCCTTCATTTTTCTTTTCTTCCTCATCATTTCTACCCACTACAGTTCCCCTTCTAGTGATAATCGCTTTACACTGCTCCTTGGGATTGACTTGGGTATTTACTGAGAAAGATCCACCTCCATTGTCAGCTAACTGCTTGGCAAGCTGCCCCACTTGTACTTCTAAATTCTTGATAGAAGCTTCGGTGTTCTTTTGATTCGTGATGGACATTTGCATAAATTGTGTAAGGGTGTCTTCCATTTTTGTCAATCTATCGGACTGAGCTTGCTGTGGTGGATTTCTATTTGAAGGACTTGAAAAAGAATTAGAAGAACTAGCAAAGGAATTGTTAGGAGGACCTGCAAAAGGAGGGTTAGCGGGAACATAAGCATTATTATTTTGCCTCCAATTGTAAGGTTGATTAGAACCTGGACCACCGCGATATCCTTGGTAATTCCCTTGATAATTTGGTTGAGGTCTTGCTTGATTTTGCATGTAATGTGCTTCCTCTTCTTGTGAACAATCACCAGGTGTTGTGCAATGGCCATTCTGATGGTCTCCTCCACAAAAATCACATCTCATAATTTCAACTTGATGGGCTGAATGAGATTTCTATGAGCTTCCTTGCTGAAGTTGAGGAATTTGGCCTAGTTGTTTTGTTAAGGCCTCTAATTGCTGGGTCAAGAGCTTGTTTTGAGCCAAGATGGCATTTTGAGTGTCAAGCTCTAGTACACCTTTCCTCTGAATGGGTGACCTATCATGGTGAGATTGATAGTCACTTGCTGCTATGGAATCAATGATCACTATGGCTTCCTCGGGGCTTTTAGACATCATGGTTCCTCCAGCTAAAGCATCAAGGATCATCTTTGTTTGGGGACTCAGACCACTGTAGAAGATATGTAACTGCGCGGCATCATCAAAATTGTGGTTCGGGCATCTCCTTAGAAGTGACTTGAATCTTTCCCATGTCTCACATAATGGTTCGTCTACACCTTGAGAGAAAGTGGCAATAGCGGACTTTGCACTGATGAATCTTGAAGGAGGGAAGAATCTTGCGATGAATTTCTCCTCCAAGTCGTCCCACGTGCTTATACTTTTGTTCGGTTGTGATTGAAGCCATGTTTTAGCTTTACCTGTCAAAGAAAAAGGAAAAGCTCTAAGGTAAACAGCTTCAGCGTCTTCGTCCGATGCTCCCATTGTACTGCATAGCTCCATGAAAGTAGACAAATGCGTGTAAGGATCTTCATGGTCTAGCCCAACAAATGGATGTGAGCCAATGAGACTGAGTAGTGTCGGCTTCAGTTCCACAACCTTGTTGTTGAAAGGAGGGATGACTATGCTATTGTAATGCTTAGGACCTTGTTGATAAGCATAGTCTCCAAGAGTCCTCCTTACTGGTCTATCTTCTTCTCTGCCCTGATTAGCCATGTTGTCTTTTATCTTTGGTGAAGGAGGGTCAATAGACGAAGTCCCCTCAGAGTGCTTGTCCGATTCTTGTTTCTTTTTCTTTCTGTTTTTCCTTTCGGTTTTGGAGATTTCAGGATCAAAATGAAGCTTATCTGCAGACTTATCTCGCATAAAGAGAAAGAAAAGAAACTACAATATTTCTGTTAAGCACCGAGGTTTTTTAAAATAACAAGGAAATATATATACACAAACAGGAAATAAAGAACAAGAAAATACTAAACTGAAATTTAAACAACTAAAGTAAACAGATCAAATCCCCGGCAACGGCGTCAGAAACTTGTTAGGGATTTTACCACGGCAAGCGTACCGTTCTATCGCTGTAAGTTTCAAATTTATAAAAGTTCGTATCCACAGGGATTTGAGTTTACGTCGGTTGATTTAAATTGTTAACAGTTTAGTAGTTATATACAGATGATAAAAAGCGATGATTCATTTGTTGTTTTTGTTGCGTAAAATAAAGATAACAGAAAACAAATAAACGATTACGGGAAATAAATAAACGGATACAAGTCAAGTATGTAACACCCCAAAATTGTGGGAATCACAGCGAATTACTAGGGTTAAATATTAGTTCAAGACAGTATAAAAGATTTGGGGGAAATGACGAAAATACCCCTAGACATTTTAGAAAAAGACCAAAATACCCCTAGGTATGTTAGCAAGATATATTAAGGAGGAAATTTTATAAATACTCTTGGATGATTGGAAAATGATTAGATTACTCTTAGGGTGATACATACAGAGATACCTTGAACCTATTTAGAAAATGACGATTTTGCCCCTAGGGTAAGAGGTGAAATTACCAAAATACCCTTTAGGTCAAACACTGACCAAATGATTTTAGAAATTTGTGGAACCTCAGTATTGGATAAAGTGCTTTTAGACAACACATTATTAACATGATTGAGGTTAGAAAACCCTAAACAATAATTTCTAGGAATTTTGGAAGATAATTTGAAAAGAGCCTAATCTAGACTACTTCAGGTATCAAAAAAATTATACGGAAAGGATAATCATAATCTTTGGAGTTTTCTCTTAATTATGAGATAAATAGACTAAGTTAGTAAGTTAGATTAGTAATTTTAATAATTAAAAGTGAAACGAACCAATAAGAAAATAGAATTTTTGCCATTACATATAATAAAAGGAAAAATTGTTGACTTGGTTTTCTAAGATCAAGCCTGGGCTGTGTGATACACAATCAATGGAGAAAAGCCTTAGGAACATTCAAGAATGGACACATGGAGAGTTAAGAAGCCTAGCCATTTTCATTGGTCCATATGTAAAGAAAATAATTAATGCTTAAAGGATATTTGAAGCAAATTTTATGTTGTCTCCTTTGGTAAAATACGTAGATAGCTAGAGACGTTATTTCCACAATCCCAACGGTCAAAAGCTAGATATGTAAGTTAGGAATACACCTTTTAAAATTCTATGAAGATCCAACGGTGAACCAATTCAGAGTAAGTATTTTATTAATACGAGTTTTTAGGCAAAAAGCAAAAATTAATTGGTACAAAAGGAGGAAGCTACGGTGGAAAGGAAGAAAACACATTACAAACAGCCCTTGCATCATGAATGCCACGTGAAATCAAGCAAGAATAAGGAAGAAGGGGCCAATTCAAGAGAAGGAAAGGAGTAGCCAATTAGGAGTAAGCATATGGCAAGATAAAGGAATGATTGGGGGGACCAAAGGAATCAAGCCATAAATGCAAAGCATCTTCTATTATTGCGAGAAAAAAAATCAACTAAAGCTCATCCCAAAGGAGCTACAAACCGTGCAATTTATTTGAAGGAGGTGGGTTAAGGAATCTAAGCCATCAACCAATAGAAACCAAGCTATAAAGCAAAAAGGAAATATTATTGGAATCAAGGGAGTTGCTACGGTCAAGAGGAAGATTTTTTGGAAACAAAGAGAATCTTCATTAAATGCAAGGAAGCAAAAACCAATTTGAACTCTTGTAAGACTATATGACCGTGTAGTATTTGTGGACCAAAGGCTTCAAATTATCAACCAATAGGAATAAAGCTATTAGGGGACCATGCTATATAAGGACATGAATGAAGTGAAGTTTGGGTCAGCCACAAA
>PYAF01000699.1:31291-42931 GCA_007407185.1 Glycine tomentella | reverse complement strand
TTTGCCAATTTCGAAGTCAATCTTCTTAATTAAGGAAACAAAATCAATGCCACGCGATCAGCGCGCGATCCCACGCTAATCGCGTGGGTCTTTCGAAAGAGCGGCGCTACTAGCGCGGGTTCTCACGCTAATAGCGTGAGTTCTTCGATTCTTCAGTCTTGGATTCGTCTTATTCACGCTAATAGCGTGGACTACCACGTTGATAGCATGGACTGCCACGCTGATAGCATGGACTGCCACGCTGATAGCATGGACTGCCGCGCTGATAGCACGGGACTTTGGTTTTCTCTTTATTTGGCCCTTGATTCTCCTCTTTTGACCCTGAAATGCATACATGGTATTGACTTAGATTTAAAATAATAAAATAGAAATTTTAATTAATTCTAATCTATTTAACTACTCATTTTACTAAATTCTAATATAAAACTATATTAAAAACAAGATGTGTTTGCAACACATCATCCATCTCAATTGATATATACACATCATAATCATAAAACATTACTCCTCAAACCATCAAACAAACTCCGCTTACAAAACTTTACAAAAGTTTTCATGGTTAGATGTAGTGTTGTCCCAAATCCGTGTAGTCTGCAATCATGTTTTCCACTATAATTACCCAGGAAAAGACACCTTTGAAGTGAGGCTAGTCTAGCCACCCTTAATTTAATTTAAAGTGCAACATGATTTTAATCACAAGATGATTGGATACACATAGTTACTTTAAAAGGAGCCTTTTCCTATTGATATGCGCCTAACATATAAGGTTTCCTAGGCTCTTAGAAGCAAAGATTTGAGCATTAAGCATTAAGAATTGCCCAATTTGTGTTGTGATTGAGCTAATGTTGTAAATTGCCAGGAATTCAAGCAAAAGTAGCAAATTAAAGAATGAATCAAGCCTGGAAGAAGAACTGGCGCGATCCGCGCCATGTTTGATGCCATCAGTGCCACAACTCTGGAGTCCAGTGCCACTAGCATGAATATGGCGCCATCAGCGCCATCATCTCTGGATCCTGGCCCCCATCCGCGCCAGATTGACGCTGTCAGCACTGATAACTCTGTGTGTTGGCGCCATGAGCGCCATTTGTTCTGCAAGTTAGCGCGATCAGCGCCAGGCTCGCGCCATCAGCGCCACAAGTCGCCAGGAGCAGAGTAACTTAAACTATCAAGGGCAAAACTGGGACTTCACAAGCTGGGTTATAAATACTAAACCCTTAGCATTGAATGCACGATTTTGGAGGGAGAAAATCACAAAAATAGGGTTTTAGGAGCTTGGGCACCTTAGCTAGGGTTTCGGGGAGTTGAAGGCTCAAGTGGAGGTTCTTCTTCATCTTTTTCTCCTTGCACTTCAGTTGGGTATGCCATTTTTCGTATCACAGCCAACCAAAATGAGGTTTGGCTAATTTTATATTGTAGTTAGGGCCAAGCACTGAATGTAACCTCCTTTGGATTGTATTGGATTCTATTCTTCATTTATATCAATTTATTTCACTTTACTTTGATTGCATGTATGTTTCTATCTTGCTGGAACTGATCACTCTGGTGGGTATTGAAAGCTAGGGTTTACAATAGGAATGTTGAGATTCTATGCTTGGACTGGGGTAAAGTGACAAGTTTACATTGTTTAGGGATAGAGGTGTATGCTTGCAAACATTCCATGCATCACTTAATGCTTAACCTAATAAATGCTACTAAGGAATTAGGGTGTTGAAAGGGGTTAAAGGGTTAAGGTCACTAAGGGATTAGGACTTAACTATGATTGTATGACGATGCATGCTTTGGGTATCTTGTAATAGATGAAGATAGTAAGCCATTCATGTAAGAAGGTAGGAAGCATTAGTGTGGGTTGTCCTAGCTACATTTCTTTACATATCGTTATAATCTTATTTACTTGTTGATAATAGTTAATGTTCATAATTAGCTTTTAATTTACTTCGTACACACACACAACAACAATTTCTCAAAATCATTTGTTCTCCAACCTATCGATACAATTTATAATTTAATTGGTTAAACAATCCTCGTGGGAACGATACACTTTCTTATCATTATATCACTACAAGAAAAATGACCTATACCTACGGACAAAAATTGTCATTATAAGTAAAAAATCTGTAGGTAAATGTATGATATACTTTGTCTTACGAACATTTCTTCCGTCAACTTTGAGGGGGTGTATACCGACGGCTAATAGTCTGTAACTATAGGTTTTACCTACATTTTTTTTTTCACCTACAATTACATTTGATTGTCACTATATACAATGCCTACAATTCACAATGTGCGCAGGTAAAAGTCATTAACTTATATCTACAACATCTAAATGTAGGTAAAAACATTAACTTATACCTACAACCTCTAACTGTAGGTAAAAGTCATTAACTTATACCTACCATTAAAAGATAGTAGATATAAACCATTAACTTGTACTTATAGGCTTTAACCGTATGTAAATGTCACCAAATAAAAAAAATCACGCTTTAAACTGACATAATCACAAAATTAAGGGAACTTCTTACTTTAAAAAGAAGTTCTACTAATTTTGAAACATTGGAGCACACATTGAAAATTAACAAACACAGACTAATTAAACTCCTCTCTCCCTGAGGGATGAAGGGGACAAAGGTCTATTTTCCAAAGAAGTCACATAATCACAAAATTAAACAAGAGTATTTATGTATCCCAAAATACTTAACCAAGATGAGATGATATCCAACATCTTCAATGACCAATAGAGTAGTCAAATCCAAGTACAATTACATAATCACAAAAACAAACAAAAGTATTTATGTCCCAAAACACCTACCAAGCCGAGATGATATCCAGATTCACAATAACCAATAGAATAGCCATATTCAAGTAATCACCAATCTGCACATTCATGAACTAAGTCACCAATAAATTTTTAAAATGATCAAGAATATATTAAACTATTAAAATAAATTAAACAGAACTAATAACGCAAAAGAAAATAAGACCTGGATGTTGAGGGTTTTATGTCACAAGTTGCAACAACAAGGTTATCAATATCGAAGCAGAAATAAGGAAAGGGCCACACAAGAAGAAACTTTGCATCACAGTTCAAGGCACAATATCTTATGATTCAACTCTATTATTACTCTTCCAAATTACTATCGCATGGCATGAAATCTGATTGTGAATTTTATATTAGGACTATACATATATATTGTCACCACTCACTAAAAAAATATACATATAGTAATATATTAGTTAAACATATTTTATCTAAGTACTTCCTCTTTTCTCAGGTCCTTTGACTTTTGAATATATATCATTTGTCCAATCAGTAGAATCTTGGGTGCTTTGTAAATTTTCTGAATTTTCTGCTTCAACCATTTTCTTTTTTAGTTCATCTTACATAAATACACCTTATAAATTATTACCATGCATCAATATCCTCGATACTTCAATGTCACCAAACAAAACTCATCTCCTCATTAGTTACTCCCCCTCACACCATAACCCTTTATTAGAAAATTGAGCAAAACAAAATATAAAACAAAGAGAAAGTAATGAAATAAAAATTAAAATTCTTACAATTACAGTGGCAGCCTTTTCAGTAACAATGCTTCCATCTCTTCGAGTTCGAGTGTCAATATAAATTTCTGCCCGAGAAGGTTGCACTCCTTTAGCCTTTGTTGTCTAACATTAGTAAAAAAAATCAATCATCCTATTTGTACTAAGCAATTAAATATTAAAAATCTATAAAAAAAGACAAACCATCTCATGAATCCGTCTTGAAAGATTCTTGGTTCCCATGCAATGCAAGTCCTCATATTTTGAGCGATTCCTTTTGTTAATGTTGCTTATTTTCTATAACCAACAAATATAAAAGAGTAAATAATAAAAATAAGCATATAATATATAATTGTTATGTTAGCCAAAGGTTGATGACATTGTAAATATATACTGTCCTTTCTCAGAACACCAATAATGAACTAAATCACGATATTGAGAAGGATCAACCATTGGATCTGGGATGTGAGCAATCATTTCCTCCTTAGTTTTGCTTTCATCATATCCTTTTGATTTCAATTCATATTTAAATTGCCTCCATTTCAGACTCATGTCATCAATCAATATTTCCTTTGTTTGTTCAGTTAGTTCAGGAACAAATCGAAACTTACTCTATTATGAGTATCATCAACAAACAAAAAAAAAAAAACCATTTTGTTAGAAACAATTTTTTTTACAAGAAGCAAAATGAAACAACACTTATAAAGTATTATACTATACTTGAATCAATTCAATCATGTCAGTAATATAGTTCTCAGGCATGTCTTTCCAACTAAGAAAATTGATAGGAGCACATTGGTGTCTCCTTAACAAGCTCCCAATTGCATTCAATAGAGTTTTCCCTTCCCAACCCATATGATTGCCCCAATGATCTACTTCAACAAGTATGAATTCTCCATCTGGCAAGTCCCACACATCTAACATATGTGTATAACCTCTAGTCCTCTTTTTACCTAAATCATTCATGGATATGACATTCATCAAATATATATATATATATATATATATAGAAAGAGAGAGAGAGAGAAAGGAAAGTGTGTATACTTGCATTGTTAAAAAGACCAAAAGTTATAATTACCTTTAGTTGAACTTTCACTTTCACTTCCAAGAGAAGCATGAGACTCACCATGATTTTCTTCTTGTAAGTGTTGTTCTGTTTGTGATTATTGATTTAGTTAATAAAAAATTGTGTTATAAACAATTCAATATAAAATAAAGAAATTAAGTTAAAATCTTTATACCTCCTTCAAATTGTACATTTTCTTCAATTATAAAGTTGTTATTTTGGTTCGCATTAGTAGAGCTTTCAATTGATTGCTCTTTTGCTAGTGATTGACCATTATTCTGAATGATATTCAACCTTTTACGGTTTCTCATAGTACACTGAATAAATCCATCCAAAAAATAAAATAAAATAAAAAGTAGATATAACTACATTATTAACTATGAAATTTTTAAACACCATGTCAAAAATAAAAGAAGAATAAAGTAGTAAAAAATGGTGTGAATATAATTACCTAAAATGTGAATTTAGATTGCTTGTAAGCTTTTCTTTCTCACCAATCTCCAATCAGCAAGAATCAACTATTGAGGAAACAACCAAACAAACTTTGATAGAAAACTAAGAACATCATTATACATTCAAAAAATAAACACAAGAGTAATGAACAATAAGAACAAAAAACTAAAGAAAGAAATACGAGTATATAAATGTGACAAAATCTTCAACACATATACACTAAAAATATAACCAAATGTTCAAATAGAATAAATAAAAACAAATTAGAAGAAGTCTGCATCACTCTCATCACCATCTATATAATTATCATCAGTGCCATGTGGTAAAATGTTCTCCATAGATATTGTAACTTCAATGATATCTTCATTATCATCGGCTTCTGGTCTGATCAAATCATTATCATTTATCTCTTGTAAGACTTGTTCATTTCCTTGATCTATGTCATTGGATTCCTCATCACCCATATCATATACATCTCGAATTTTAGCATGCACGACAACAAGCCAATCATTTTGTGTTTTGTTCTCCACATAGAATACTTTCTTAGCTTGAGACACAAAAACAAATGGGTCATCACATATATCATTCCCTGTATGTTGCAAATAATTGAAATTCACTAATGTCATACCAAAATTATCAATTTTGCAGCCCCTGTTTATATCAACTCAATCACACTTGAAAAGTACAACCTTATATCTTTCTGAATAATCCAATTGAATTATATATGTTAGTGCACCATAGTAGTGGATTTCTCCTTCCTTTGGGTTTTTATCTCTTGAACTGGCATAACTTAATGTCTTAACAGTTACAACAATGCCACTGTTTTGAGTCTTCAAGCACCTTTCACGTGTCTTTGTATGAAATCTAACTCCATTAACAATGTACCCGCTATATCTTCTCACTATTTCTAGTGGACCATGTGCTAACCACTTGATATCATTTGTCACTAGAGTGCTCCCTTGCTCTTCCAATCTAGCAACCTACCACAATTTTATTTCAAATGGTTAAAATTTTAAATAAATGCAAAATTTAATATTATTGATGCTTCCTAAACTTACTCGTTCACGAAACCAATCTGGAAATTCTTTATTATGAATTTTGTCAACTTCATATGGAGATAGTCGACGATTTTGTCTCTTGATAAGATCGTATGGGCTCTATGTAAAAAAGGTTATAAAAAGTAAGTATTAGAATTGATAGAAAGATATTATACGAAATTTCAATAACTAAATATTAATATCAAAGAAATTGTATTACTTTTGAAAGGGATCAACATTGTTGCTATTGAAAAGCACATATCTATGTGCTTAAAGCAATGCTTTCTTATCAAGAGAAATCCGAGAAACTCTTTTTCTCTTATACACATTGAATCCAACTTGCTTCTTTCTCCCCAATGGTCTACCTCTAGGATTTAAAACACTTGCATTTTCCACAAAACATGAATCATCATTCCAAGCAGGTCGATTAAAACGAGTCTCCACCCTAGATAGATAGCTTGAACAAAATATCAAGCATTCATGAGCTAAATATCCTTCTGCAATAGATCCTTTTGGATGTGCTCGATTACAAACAAATGACTTTAGAGTCAAAAGGAACCTAAAAAGAAAAATTTAGGTTACAAATTAAGATAATATCATTTTACTTTATAACTCTAGAATGTTTTAAAATGATTGAAAATTATTCATACCTTTCAATAGGATACATCCATCGGTAATGTACAGGACCTCCAACTCTTGCTTCATGTGTCAAATGGATTACCAAATGTACAATTACGGTGAAAAAAGATGGAGGAAAAATCCGTTCTAATTGGCATAATGTTTGAGCTACTTGATGTTCTAATTTCTCTAAATTATGCTTATTAAGCACATTGCCACACAACTCCTTGAAGAAACGACAAAGATCAGATATAGCTAAACAAACTTTATCTAACAAACAACCTTTCATAGCTATAGGAAGAAACTCTTGCATTAAAAGATGACAATCATAACTTTTGAGACCAAATATTTTGTGTTCCTTCACTTGCACACATCTTGATATATTAGACAAATATTCATCAGGAGCTTTTATTGTTTTGAGAACTTCCAAAAATGTTTCTTTCTCCTTTGAAGTCATTTGGTAACAAGCTCTAGGAAAATAGTGTTTTCCTTTACTTGGATGCATCTTTGGATGTAATTGGCTTCTAATATTCATATCAACAAGATCATAATGTGCCTTATCATTGTCCTTTGACTTACCTTCTAATTGTAACAACGTCCCAATAATGTTATCACACACGTTCTTTTCTATGTGCATAACATCAAGATTATGACGGAGAACACTATGTTGCCAATAAGGTAATGTGAACAAAATACTTCTCTTTTTCCATGGTGACCAATCCCCAACCTCATGATATTCCATCTGTCTCAAAGAAAAAGCTCCACTAGGTAGATCAAGTGGAGCTCTAAACTCCTGAGTTCCATCAAAATCTCTTTTATTGTATCTCCACTTATGATCGGGCTCTAACCAACGATGATGACACATATAGCAAAACTTTCTACTATAACGCAGCCACTTTGAGCCAATCTCAAAACCACAACATGGACAAGCATATTGACCGCTAGTGCTCCAACCAGACAAATTTGCATGAGCAGGAAAATCATTAATAGTCCACATAACTGCAGCATGCATTTGAAATGACTCTTTTTTAGATGCATTAAATGTTTTTACCCCAATTTCCCATAATTCCTTTAATTCTTCCACAAGAGGCTGCATATAAACATCAAGGTTCATACATGGACCTTTTGGACCAGGAATAAGCAATGAAAGTATAAAATTAGGTTGCTTCATACACATCCATGGAGGAAGATTGTATGGAATCAAGATAACAGGCCAAGTGCTATGGGAAATTGTCATAGTTTTGAAAGGATTAAAGCCATCAGAAGTCAAACCTAGTCGAACATTACGAGCTTCGCAAGCAAAATCAGGATACTGACGATCAAAATTCTTCCAAGCAAATGAATCAACTGGATGCCTCAAGAGTCCATCTCTAGTTCGACCATCCTCATGCCATGTCATAGAACAAGCTATTTTTGATGATAAAAAAAGTCTTTGCAATCTAGGTATAAGAGGAAACCAACGAAGAATCTTTACTGGTATCTTTTTTCTACATTCAACATCATCAGAGTTGCATTTCCATCTTGACAAATTGCATTTGGGGCAAATTTCAGCATCAGCCAAATCCTTCCTATACAATATGCATTCATTAGGACAAACATGAATTTTTTCATATGATAGACCTAATCCTGAAATAATCTTCTTTGTATCATAAAATGATTTGGGCAAAGTATTTTCTTCTGGTAATGCATCACTTAACAAGTCTAACAACATCGAAAAACTTTTGTCAGTCCACCCATTTAGACACTTTAAGTGATACAAATGTACAAGGAATGACAATTTTGTAAACTTCTTACAACCTGGATAAAGACTTTGATCTGCCTCTCTTAACAGCTGATAGAACTTATCTAAATTATTGTTGTCTTCAGATTGCTGAACACTAGGCCCATTCATGAAATCTCCAGCCTTTGTGTTTATATATGTATCATCAGTCTCATTAGTTGCATGCATTGTGAATGCATTATGAACCAATGTATCCAAATCATGATCAAACTCCCCTTCTACTTGAGATGTACCCAAAGAACTAGATGGACCAACTTGTTCACCGTGAAAGATCCAAGTAACATATCCTTTTAGAAACCCATTACTAATGATGTGTTCATAAACATCAATCCGAGAGCGCCACTTGCAATTGACACATTTGTTACAAGGGCATAAAATTTTTCCATCCTTGGACGATTTTGCAAATGCAAAATCAAGAAAATTTAAAGTCCTTCTAATATACTTCTCTTTATTGAAAGAGTTGTAATCTATCCAACTCTTATCCATTTGATAAAATAAACTAAAAAAGTAGAATGAAATAGACATAATAAATTAGTGCCTAGTATAACTAAAATATCCATGTGTAAATCAATCACAATACTATAAAATTAGTGCTTAAAATTTGAAAAGAACAATATTTAATCAAACAATAACTTCAGGGATGTCTCTATTCTCTAGTACATCAGTACTTGAAATTAAAATTTTATCTATTTTCCATTTTTTTGAAAATCTAAACAAATGCGGTGAGTTAGAAGTGAGTGATCGAATCTTACCTTTCGTGAAGTCAAGCCAAGCCAAAGAGAAGACAGTGAAGAGAGTTAAAAGTAGAACCTTAGCCAAGCCAAACGCTCCACATGGCCATGGTTAAAATTGTTGGGAGTTACGATTTGCCGTACAACTTACAACATAGAAACTAGAAATTTCAGAACATCATCTATGACTGCTAAAATATATACTCATAATAATACAATAAATAAATACAAAACTCTTTTATTACAATCTTTAAAACACTCTTTTATGTCACTATTCTCTCTCCTCTTTTAATCTAATTTATGACACATTTTATTTTATTTTATTGTATAGGTACAATATTTTTTGTTCAATAAATCCGTTATAAATTTTGTATTCTCATTCTTCCATTTTTTAAGAGACATTCTTCCATGTTTATTACCTAGAAAACAAAATAATTTACTAACATGTTTAGCAGAAGTTTCACAGATTATTCCACAATATTCATAAGTATACATTAAATTTATGACATTGAATGTACGCATGATTAAATTTACTTTATCAATGCATGATATGAATGATCATATATATGACTCAACCAGAGACTAATTAAATATATGGGGGATATATATTTTGAAGAAATCCAAGTTGTGTATATTGGTCAAAGATTCTTAATATAATGCATAACTTATCATTTAATTAAATTACACTATAAAGCATATGGCTGTACGTTATTATTTTTCTTGCTAACGACTGTATAATTTATTGGTTATATCCAGCTTCTTTTTCTTAGAAAAAAGTATTTGATTTCATGTTCCATTTCTAGCAAGTTCTAATGTCCACACTCAACCATCCTTTATTACATCAGAATCCTAAGATCTCACTAAACAAACAAAAAAGAATCTTCTATTTTATTAATTGTATTATTTTCCCTTTAATAAGCTATGGTCTAAAACTTTTATCGATAATGTCCATTACACTGTAAGTTAATTATATTACGCATATAAGTACATACAGCTACTCAATACTAAAATCATTCAACTCACTGTATAGGAAAGTCATATTCCTATAATAAGCGAATTGCAGTAAATCACGAATTGCAGAGCTCATTTCACATGTACACGCGTTGATTTTCATAAGCGAAAACAAGTGGAAGTTGAACAAGATACAAGTAAATGTTGAAGCAATAAAAGGATTGAGAAAAGAAAAAGAAAGCGCAGATGAACAAAGAATGAGCGGTACCAGCGACGTACAGAGAAGGAGAGAGAACAGAGAAGGTAGCTTCAGTGCCTTCTTCGCTTTTTGCTGTTGTCGCCACCGCCGTACCAGCGACGTACTAGTGCGCCACTGTTGAGTTGTGAAGAAAGGGATGGTGGAAAGAAGATGAAAGGAGCAGCGCACTCCCCTTTTTCTTTTGTATGCTTTTCTTTCCGACCCTAGTATTACAACAAGCTTTTCTTGTGTCCAAATACATAATTACTTCCCGCACCCCCTTAATAATATGTAAAGGACAATATATGGACAAATAGATGAATAGATATAGATAAATTTATTTTTAAACTTAAATTCAACTCATTGATTTTATGAATTAAGTTCAATCAGTCAATTATCAAGTGACCCTCAAATTATATATTAAAAAGTGTATTGTTAGTCATTCTCACAATTCAATTAAAAAAGTACAAAAATATTTTTGGAGTTTTACCTACATTAATCAATCATAGGCATAAAATTTTTAGAGTTTTACCTACGTAAAGTAGTTGAAGGTAGAAGTCATTTTTAATTTTAATGAATTTTCTTACACTAAATAATGGTAGGTACAAGTTATTGAGTTTTACCTACATTAATCAGTTGTAGGTAGAAGTATTTTTTTGTTTTACCTACACTAATTTATTACTATAGGCAAAAGGAGTCCGTAGGCATAGGTCATTTTTAGAGTTTTACCTACGTAAAGTAGTTGAAGGTAGAAGTTATTTTTAGTTCTAATGAATTTTCTTACACTAAAATAATGGTAGGTACAAGTTATTGAGTTTTACCTACATTTATCCGTTGTAGGTAGAAGTATTTTTTTGTTTTACCTATACTAATTCATGACTGTAGGTAAAAGTAGTCCGTAGGCATAAATCATTTTTTTTGTAGTGTATTACTTGGAACGATCAGTATACTTGCCGAATCCGCAACACCTATTATTCGGTAACACCAGTATCTTATGCACTTAATTAGCTTTATGCAACCAAGGAGAGCTAGTGTAACACCCCGTAGGCCTCCGACGTGTTATCATTCATAATATCAGTTTAACGTTTAAAACATAGTTTACAAAACTCAGCGGAAACTCAGAATCGCTTTTCTTGATACATTATGTATGAAATCACACAAAATCGCATAAGGCATACCCCTGCTGATCCAGTTTCTCATAGCATAACCCATACAGACAGATAACTAAC
>PYAF01000699.1:1453-28219 GCA_007407185.1 Glycine tomentella | reverse complement strand
CACGCGACTCGCGTGGCATGGCAGAACCATCTGCCCTGTATAACACATATGGCGCGTGTCGCGCCACCCTTCAAGTGGGTCGCGCCATCTGCCAGAACAGCCATAAAACTTGCATTTTTAAGCACCTTTCACCGGCTTTCTAACATGAATCCCCGCGCTATCGCGCGGGGTTAAGCGCCGAAAAAGAAAGTCCTTACAGCTAGGGATTTCTTGCTTCTATTTACTTTTGCAGGAAAAATTGTCATGTCCCATGTAAAATTTGTTATTGGCAAAACTCATGATTCCACTTTGTATTACCATTTAACTAGAACTTGTTTTGTGTGTCTTGATGCATAAATTGGGAGTTGAAGTAGTTGAATATTCGATAGCATATTGTCTTTCATGTATTTTCGTCTAATCTATGCTGATGACACATTATATTGTCTCATGGTAGTGTTTAAACATAAAAACGAATGAATCCTTAGGTATTTTTAATCCCTAAATATGGCTAAAAAAATAAATTAAAAAATGATATGACAATTGTGACCTTTATCCTTACAAACTCCTGTTCACTCCTCTCAACGAATTAAAAGGTTGTGATCTGATATGAGAAAACAACAAGAACCACAAGTGTACAGTAATCATCAAGTAATAATATCGAATCTATAGGGGCCACATTTTTTAAATTGGTAATTTATCATAATTAATAATAGAAACTAAATAATTGGAAAAATGTAAGTTTGATTTTAAGAATATTTGAATTAAAAAAGTAAAGATTAGAAATAAGATATAGATAAAGATAAACAATAAAGATTTGATTTGGAGAAAATTCAGGTTTAGAAAATTTTGGGATTGAGATTTTGTACTAAGACTCTTGTTCAACTAATCTAACAATTTAAGGTTCTTCTTAATTTTTTTTAATGACAAATTAACCCAAGATAATCTTTGTTCTCTTTCAACAATCGAAAATGTATCCAATTGAATTTACCCTCTATTGTCTTGGTGACTATGTTCAATTAAACTCTTTATGTTATTTGCTAATTCATTTCACCCACCTAGGATTAATTTACTGTTGTGAATCAAAACCTAAGTTCTCCTATTATGGTTCTAACACATAAATCTTTAAGCCTCTAACATCATGCAAATGGTGATCAAGTGTTTAACATATATAAATCAATAAAAGAAGAATTCACTACTACACAGAGGACCTTTAACGATGATTATTTGGGGTCTTTAACGACGGTTCTTAAACCATCTTTGAAAGTTGTGTAGTTGAAAATTTTGAGATTCAACGACGGTTATTTGAACCGTCTTGGTTTCTAATTTTCCACGACGGTTGTTCTGACCAACCGTCTTAGTTTGATATTTCTTTAATAAATAAAAAATAAAAAACACACATTCAACGATGGTTGTTCCTGACAATCGTCTTAGAAAGTAGGATACGATGACGGTTATTGGTCAGAATCGTCTTCGTATGTAGCGTTTTTTTCCCACAAAAGTTTCAAAGACGGTTTTTGTTGACAACCGTCTTTGAAAGCTGGATACGAATACGGTTTTTAAAAACAACCGTCTTTGAAAGTTGGATACGAAGACGGTTTTTAAAAACAACCGTCTTGGAAAACTGGATACGAAGACGATTTTCAAAAACAATCGTCTTTGAAAACTGGATACGAAGACGGTTTTTAAAAACAACCGTCTTTGAAAACTGGTTACGAAGATGGAAGACGGTTTTTAAAAACAACCGTCTTGGAAAACTGGATACGAAGACGATTTTCAAAAACAACCGTCTTTGAAAACTGGATACGAAGACGGTTTTTAAAAACAACCGTCTTTGAAAACTGGTTACGAAGACGGTTTTTAAAAACAACGTTCTTTGAAAACTAGATACGAAGATGGTTTTCAAGAACAACCGTCTTTGAAAACTGGTTACGAAGACGGTTTTTGTGGACAACTGCCTTTGAAAACTGACTACGAAGACAACTCTTCTGTCACTGTCGTTGAATGTCTGCTTTTTTTTTTAACTACATAATTCGGTTATTTAATAAAATTATGGCTATAAATTTCATTTATTAAGTAAAAATTATATTGAATAATATAATTTTAACATATAACACAATTACAAGTAAATGAGCCAACAACAAACATATTTTGTCAAGTTATTTCGTATATATATATAGAGAGAGAGAGAGAGTAATTCAAAAAATGTATTTCAAAATGTGAATATACAACACAATTAATTTTTCCAATACCACTATTCAGCCTTAAACCTGTAGTGTCCCAGAATGAGTCCATGAAAGAAAAAAACAAAGGCTTCCATTTCCTCATGAATCCTACTCCTACTCTGCACACATCAAAGAGAGCCTGATGACACATAGATTGCACATTCCCATCCTCGTCAATAACCACCAATGCAATACATGTCTCCTGAAATCACAAATGAACAAACAGGAGTAACATAACATTTCATCCTCCTAATAATAGTTCATACCAAAATTGTTTAAAAATTGGTCCCTGAATCAATACAATGTTTCTATTTGAGACTGTAAGGCTAACTTCCACTTCTCGAAATGGAGTTACATCTATTACAATATTTTATACCAACTTTAAAGTTACACTTCAAACCTCTGGTTATCAAGCAAAAACCAAAAGCACGAGAGGGCCATTGCAATTAGTACACCAACTTTTATTATATTTTGATGAAAACTCATATACGGTGTTCAATATTCTATTTTAGTAATTTAGCAATTGATGTTCTATCATAATGCTCCTTACATAATGCCTATTTACCCAATCTCATTTCCTTAACACCTTAAAGCATTTGTGCATTGACAAAGAAAAAAGTAATTTATCATTATAAATATAACTCCCTATCATCCTATCACTCTGATTAATCCGCCAACCACCAGAATGATATTATGCTGAGTGGATCATTTGAGACCCAGACAAAGAACACAGAAAAGGCAGGAGATATTTATTCATTTGGACCAAATTTGTACAAATTGAATATGTGATTAACATTTAACTATCTTTCCTTTTTCTTTGGTGGGGGCAATTATAAATTGGACCACAAAACAACTTCAAGATAAAATTTCCTTACCGGTGGAACATCAGGGTACTCTGGTGGAAGGTGAAAATCAAAGAAAAAAGTCCATCTTGGTGAGGGGTTTCGTATGGCCCTACAATAACTACTCTCAAGAGATCCATTCTATCTTCATAAACTCGTACATAGATTTCCTCTGTCAAAATGTTTCAAACATTTTCACTTACTGAAATGGGTGAATAACTCACTAGTCACTACTACAAAACTGATATGGCATCAAATGTATTACTGACCAATGGGTGAATAACTCACTAGTGACTACTACAAAACTGATATGACATCAACTGTATTACTAACCAGGAAGGTTATTCTGCAATATGCTCCAATCTTGTTATCAGATTCTTAAACCATTTTCGGTTGTTACTCTGAAAGTGGATTGTAAATAATGTAGTGATTGTGGTATAATATAATTAAGGAAATCAAACTCAAAAGAAAGAAGCATACAATATGAATAGATGTGTGCACACTCACATGTTTGATGCTTTGATATGATCAACACTGTTGATCTTTGGTTAGCTAAATATAAGAACCTAATCTATGGTGATTCCAATTTCTATTGAAATTGTGTGAATGTTCGGGGAAGTGCATGCACATGTGTATCATGGCCAATCTATCAAACATATACCCACTTGATTTTAAGAAAGACTATATTAGCAACCAACACCCTTATGTTTGGACAAAACCCAACTCCTTTTCTTTTAGCATCTTAAGTTTAAAGACATTAATATAATTTAAAATTTATTTATTTAAAAAACTATTTTTGTTCACAGGTCTCTCTCCTCCTCCATCCAGTTTTCTTTCCCTTAATTTCCCAACCTTTGCTGCCCTCTATTTGTCTGTTAAGGCTCCCAGAATTAGACCAAGAAGACATCTTTAGTTGAAGATGATTGCAATTATTTAGAAATTGTTGTGAAAAAAGAAGTTGGCAGCCACATAAAGTATTACCATAGAGTATGAAATGGTTTCCATCTACAGTGAAGTCTCTCTAGGTCGATTTCATATGGGGACCATAATGTATTGCAGTGATTTTCTTTTTCTTTTCTATCTGGCTTGGTTTTCTCTGTGTTCTAGTTGGCCGAATTGCTTTGTTCTCTGCTACAAGAGAACATACAGTAACCGGGAAAGGAAAGGTTAGGAGAGAGAAAATTAGTAAGTATTTATTAATAGATAAATTTAACATACATTAATACCCTTGATTTTAGTTTGTTTTGAAAAATAGTTGACACCTTGGTTTAAATAAAAAAGGTGTTAGTTGCTAATACACCACGTAGGAGAATACCAACAGCCCCCAATTTACAATAAACATGAAGTTACTTATTATTTCTTTCTTTTCCCTACTCTTATTAGAAATAGGGCAGCAGCAATACCTGTCCATTTGCACCAATAAAATAGTGGTCCGATGGATCTTTAGTTATGTCAAAATGTTTCAAACTACAAGTGTCATAAAGGCAATGACAAAAAGAAGAGGAAGGCCATGAAAACAACCAAATTGACAAAGATTGGGAAAATAGAATTCCCATGTCTCAGATCACTTATTAAATGAGTATAAGCTATAAGTTATTGCATGAAGTACCTGAAAGGGATTTGATGCAGCTTTGACTTCTGACCTTGAAATAGTGGCCTCAAGGTCAACAACTCAGCAAAAATGCTTCCAACAGCCCACATATCTAAATGTATATTTAAGGAACCATTCAGTTACTATACACTATAGACAAGTTTAATAGTGGATTATGTGTACCATAGTGGAAGGTTCCCCCAACATGCAAATGGATAAATTAAAATGTAAATATTATGTCAATGCTGTGGACATCTCCAATTCAGCAAAATCATGACTCATTTAAGCAGGTGTCTTAAGTCAAACTGGGGATAACAGAACCACCAAACATGTAATGCTTATAGTGGAAAAATAAGTACGTCAAACACGAAAATTACCTTCATACCCAACACATAAAGAAAGTAAAACTTCAATAAAAGGATACCAACATCACTAGTATAGTGTTTTGCTCCAACAAGCAACTTAGGTGCACCATACCAAATGGTTACAGCAACCTGCATGTTAGTATCTCTTATATTCAGGAAACCAATAATCCAATGAGAGCAAACAATCCATGTTAAAGCAACCCATGTGTGGGGAATCAAAACATTAGAGAACGCTAGTAGACAATGTAGTTTAATAAGGTAAACTTCAAACCAACATATCCATCATTCTGCTTGTGGAAGAAGCTGGGATAGTATGCACCTCTTTTTTAAGGATTTTCTGTCTACATTATATGCTTAGCTAGACTTTGGTTTCTTAGATCCTAAGAATAAAATATGTGTGTGCATATGCACATGCAGGTGAAGATTTCTTACATATACCAATGACACAACAGATATAAAGCATGTTGATGAACATGAAAAAAGATGCCTCGTATGGTCATATCCAGACCACATGAGGCATTTGGCCAAATAGGTAGAGTGTTAGACTCAAAGCTGACATACTCGAAACTCAAAAAACTTATGGCAACTATTGATTTAATTTAAATAAATTGTACCTGATTTCCTAAATATACCAATAAGCTCCTTTGAGTAGGTTCAGTCATTTTATCTGTTAAAGCGACACGAAGGACATACAGAACACATGCCTGTAGCAAGAAATAAGACATTCTTCTCAACAGTTTAAAAATGTAGAAAATATTACAATCCTGAACCTAGTTTATAAGAGAAGCAAATGGCTAGTTCACAAACAAGTTGCGCCAAAGACAACCCAAATTTCAAATTAATTGAAAAACTATTTTATCTCAATGATTATGCATTTTAGGAAATCACTGGATGAACATTCTAGCAGTATATGCTCTAACCACATGCAGAATGTTAGCAGAAAGAGAACAAATGCACCAAGAGGTCCTCCGAAATTCATTTCTCAATTGTATTCCAATCTTCATTCATCACAAATAAAGTTGAGAATAGTTCAAACATTCAAATGTAGGAGGTCTTTTTATTAGCAGAAGTCACTATTTTACTGTTTTGAGTTGAATTTCTTTCAAGTTTCATTTTTGTATCATCCAACCATTTCCAATGTTTGACTCCAGAGAGCATCCAAATTTCAGTGATTTTTCAATTCCATAAAAATTTGAATGGCATGTAAATCCATGCTAAGTTCCTAACTTCAATAATTTTGTTGAAAGATTTTTACATGTGCTAATGAAATATATATGTTTCACTCAGCAGAATCCACCTTTTATTCATTCTCTTTATATCAGAGACATTGAACAGGATCTCTAATTTCCAAAGGAAATTTTAAATTTAGTTTATCAACGTCAATGGACTTTACTCCTTTTCACGTTCCTTACTCCAGCTTTGTTGAAATAAGAAGAATAGACAATTTGGATTTTAAGTACTTTGAATTCTGCCAAGAATCTTTCATCGTTTCTCCTTTTGATTTTAGCTTTTTGCCACTTTATGTGGTAGCAAACCTAGACTGCAGCTTGACATCATCTGTCAGCCATTCTTTAAATCAGAATCAGATATTCATCACAACAGTTTTTGAATTCCATCGGTTTTGCAAATGATCATACTTTTTCAATTTTTATATAATTATACTGAGTTTAAAAAATTTGCAAAATTTGATAAGATTTTTGTAGACAATGCCCAAGGAGAAGCGGTAGAGTATAAAAGGTCATTGGTGGTAGACTATTTAGAAGGATATGAAAATAAACTGACAAAAAATGTCAAAAATATGAAAAAAAAATGATTGGAAATTTGAAGTTTCAGCACGGACCATTCCCATAATTTGCAAAGCAAAATTTTGAAGCTCACTGTCAGTAAACAGACATTTTATGCGAATGACCTGCAAGAAAGAATGCATTTCAATAATGGCCAAACACACACACACACACACACACACACACACAAAGAAGCAGAATAAGGATAAGTATCCCCCTTAATAAAAGGGAAAACAATCCAGGGTTCTATGTTCTGACAAAATAAAACAACAATGTTATCCAATCTACAAATATCCAAAAGAATGCCTTTAAATAAATGGAAGCTGAACATCTATTAAAGAAATGTGATTCACTTGTAAGAAGAATACCCAAGCTAGTGTTAACCCAACCTTAACAATCCTAGACTTCACTCCACTTGCTGAAATGGAAATAATAAAAACCATTACATGCCCACAAAGAAATGTCAATTTGTATTAAATGCCCTCTCCTATTTCAATATTTAGCCCAAATTTTTTAATAGAAAATTTACTTTAAAGATAAAGCTCAAAATAAGATTTTTTAAAATAAAGTAAAAGTTGTTTTAGCTTAAAAGTTCCACTTAAACTAAAATTATTGTATCACAGTCTCACATCGACTAGTTCAGGATGAGACAGAGAGAAAGCCTAACAACATATGCAGCTTATTTTTAAAAACTAGTTCAGTTAGCTTTTTTTTTTAAAAAAAATATGTTTCCTCATTTTCTTTGCTAAAAATTAAGCTCGTTAATTTTTCAATAGCTTTTCTCCATGAGTGTTTGCCTCAGGTTCTCCTTTTAAAGTAACACAAATCTAAAAATAAGTTAGGCCAAACCCTACCTAAAAATATGGTATTTTCTCACCATCTTAACAAACAAAAATGCAGTGATCCAAGCAGAGCATCAAACCTTTTGTGAAAGCCAAAATCAAGTGCTTCTGCAATCCACCTTCTAGTTTATTTGCTTGAGGTAAAGGACCCTTTCCCCTTGGTTGAACCTTAAAAATAAATTGGGGGGAGGGGGGTTATGAATTATGCAAAATGAAGGAAAAATTACAATTTAATGCAAGATCAAAACTTCAGTCACTCAATCACTCATTAAAAAACATTGTTGAATCTCATTCACTCATGTTGCCCTCCAAGTTAATCAAAATTGCAATACTAAAAAAGCATAGTGCGATACGGTGGGACCATAGGACAGATGACAACAAGCTCATATGAATAAGATGCAAAGATGTAACCTACTGAAAGTGTGTCATGTCGAAGGATTCAGGAACCTGTTAAGTAAAATCTCTCGTGTAGCTGGAAACTAGAAGAGCTGATACAAATAGTCCATACCTCATTTTGGCTTTGAGTAACGACACTTAGCAATTGTCAATTTCGAGTAGTACAAAAATGATAAGCATTGCTGGACACAAGTTCTACAAGAGTTAGTGCAGATGACACACAAACAAACATAGTAGTAACAATGAATAATTGGAATTCAACAACTCAAAATATGTTAAGCTGTATATAACAAAGTTTGTAGCATTGTCTCATCATAAACCATTCACAATTTAACCATAGTAGTCTAGGTCTGTTACTAGTAATGTTAAGCTGCCTACACAGATTTGTTTATATTTTCCAACAAAAAATTCGCCCATTTTTTCCTTATAGTAATCAGGTCCTCCATGTCCAATGGTGTGCCATCACAAAAGAACTGCAACAGTAAAAATGTATACATACAGTCAATCAGCTACATCATTTTGCAACATACCACATTGAAGAATATCAACAAATACTACAAATGTGCATAAGTTAACGTACCTTGTTCCATTCATTTTGCAACCCACCTCCTACGATGTTCCACATCCAATGCATCACGTAATACCCACATTCAAATCCTCCTTTTTGCACATGGCCCTAATTTCATAAATACATACACATTAATGTCACATGTGGACACGACAAGCAATAAAACAAATCATAAGCAATGGTCGAGTATATCACTAACCTTTATCTCAATCCAAGTTGGTGATGCTACATTACTTTGACCATCAACACCGGAAGCCAATGTCTTCAGTGCACTAGTTTGTATAAAAAACACACACATGTGGTTTAATTGATGAACAAAGTTTACGTTAACCAATATTGTAATAGCACAAATAAATATATTGTTTGCTCGCACTAACTTGTTAAGTGTGGCTTTGATATGAATGTTTGGTTTCTTATGCAATGAACAGAACCATACAACTGTGTTACTCGAAGGGGATACAACAAGCATTTGCCAATGGGCCCTGCATTTTAATTAATTAACCTAACAATGCATTACATTTGTTCCAATCAGTTTTGAAAAATGTTTTTTACTTACTGCGATAGGTAAGCTCCTAGATACAGTTGTCTTTGTGATTCCTTCATCCATATCTGAATGTATTGTTGAGCTTCAGCACGCCTATCCCTTGCATTGTGAATCATTTGCAGCTCAAAGAAACCATATACTCCATCATGGCCCAACTTTGAACTCCATTCATCAAGAAACCTACCAAACGATATTTGCATCAAGTAAGATAAATTAAACAACATAATGTTGAAATAAAATAAACTACATAAACTTTATGACATGAGACATCCAATGTGAGTGTACTAACATTATCCACAACTATAGTATCGATATGTTCAAATATTTGTCACCAGAAATAATTTCATGAACGTCGGAATATGTAATGAAGAACGTCGATTCTACATTTGCAATCCCAAACTTTAGCCCATTCCACACCAATTGAATAGGCTTCTGGTAAAGTTGATAGACATTCTTCATCAACTCATCCAATGGATCAACACATGGCTCTAAATTCTTTACTGTAACATCTGCTCCTTCTTTGTGGGTCATCGATGTTAGCATCCTATGTGATGTAAAAAAAATTGTAGTGTAAACAAAGTATGTTGTAACAAAGCCAAATATTGTATGGAAGTTAATACAATGTGATACCTCACACGATAATGGTTTCACCAAATATGTGGGCCATGCGACGAATGTCTGCAGGGTGTCTCTAACTCAGATGTGGGATATGGCACTTCAGCATCACCGTCATAAACTTTATGTACACATACATTTAAGACATCATCTGCATATTCCACATTGTGAATTGTCGTCGTCCTATCCAGAACTTTTGCCAATGCAACAAGCTTAGGTTGCCCACGATTGTTCACAAACAATCCCTTTAATTGAAGTACAACATTACCAGAATCCTCCCCCGATGGATTTGCTGCTGCTTCAGCACAACTACCCTTCGTGCTAACACGTGCAACTAATTGTTGTAGCGGTGCGTCCAGCAGGGGTGGTTGTTGTGTTGCCATTTGGATGAACTCCATTTTTAATTCTTCCTTCACTTGCTCGATAATTAATTTCTTTTCCTCCTCCACTTGCCTCCTCCATTCTTCCTTAAGGTTTTTGATGATATCACCTAGCTGTTCTGGGTTGATGGACACAGAAGAAGAATTGGACGAACGTGATTCGTGTCAAAAGTATTGCCTTATAGCTACACCCGAACCTGCACCACGTACCCGACCAGGATGCTCTTGTTTGCCAATGGCAGCATTAAGGATATCTTGTTGTCCCTTAGGGACAAAGGTCCCTTGTGTCGTTTGTTCCTCCAACTCGTCCTGCAATACATATGAGTTCAAAAAGGCACTTAATTTTTGGATTATCAAACGCAACAATATACACATAAGTTTATAGTACTCTCACAATTCTATTTGATATTTCTTCAGCGGTGTCAGATGTCATGTGGCCATATTTCTTTGTGCGGGCGAATTTCCACTTCACATGTCTTGGAATTGGAGAAGGTGGGTCATCTACATTTGAAGAATTCTCAATATCCATTGCGTCTTGTCGCCTTTTCTTTATTTTTTCCTCCATCAGCTTCTTTTCAAGTAAATCGTAGCCCCCACGAGACAGTATGTGGGGGCACTCATTCCTTTTTTGAATTTCCTGGGCTCTTTTCCTTATTCCCTATGTAAACATTGAAAAATACATTTAACATAATACAATACAAGTAAATTGAATGAAGTGTTATTAGGTTAGCCACACACAGTCACATGTTACCTGCCAATTAGGCGTTTGACGACTAGCAACAAATTCATCCCATGAATGTGGATCTAGGCCATATATAGCAGAAACATCCCTTTTTTGTTGTCCATCCGCGTCAGCATATATGAATTTAGTGGTTAGGGAAGACTTGAATTGTCTCCACCTCGTGCTAACTGAAGACATTATCTTTTTTTTGCCTTTTTCAGCCTCTGGTATATCAAATTTTGCCTGAATTACAATATAAACAATATAAGTTAAAACATGACAAATAAGACAACACATGAACTATTTTTTCAACAGTAGTTGTATTTATTTATATTTTACCATAATGTCATCCCATATGATTTCCTTCAATGATTCAGGAACGTCTTTCCACGTAGCATGCACAATCGGTATTTTCTCTCTTGCCACCACCCCCAAATAGCTGTGAAATGTTTCCTTGTTACTGCCTGTTGCCCTCCCAGTACCATGATTTACAACAACTATGGGCTTTGGTTGGTCGACGGTTCTAAAGGTTAAGCTTCTAAGCCTGGTGGATTGTCTACTTTTCCTTGTAGAGGTCGATTCCTACTGCTTCGGTTGTGAATGTGGAGGGGACAAAGGGGGTGTCCATGGATCTGCAAACAAAACACAAATAAGGCAACCACATTAGTCAAATGTTTATGTCTAAAGAAATGTATTCTGTAAACCAAAGTCAATAAAATGAATTGCATTACATTGGTTGTAAGCAGTTAGTTGTTTGTGTTCTCCCATAAACCTTCATCATGATCATTTCGAATTGCATGGTCGTCATCAATGTCAGTATCTTCAACAATAACCGACAAACGGGAGCAGAATGCAGGCATTTCACAAATATCAAGTGTTGCATCATCACCTGCATGATGACTAGTAGTAGATGTTCTTCCTTGTAGAACAACTGAAAATCTTGCGTCACACGGGTCTTTGATGTAAAACACTTGTCTTGCTTGTTCAGCCATGATGAATGGCTCGTCCTTGTAACCCACCTTATCAAGTGCTACTAGGGTGAATCCCATACGGTCTTGAAATACACCAGTGTTTCCGTTAACCCACTTACACTTGAACACAGGAACTCTGAATGCAACATAATCAAGCTCCCAGATTTCTTCTATAACACCAAAGTAAGGCATGGATGCTCAAATAGGGTTGTTATCTGAGGCACAACAAAAGTGTTCCGAATCAGCATCCACAGTAACCCCACTGTTTTGCATGCTACTCTTATCATCTTGTGACTTTGTGTAGAAAGAAAAGTTATTGATATCATAGCCCTTCCAAGTTGGTACATTCAAATTTGGGCCAATAGCTAACAACTTTAATGTTGAAGAAGCTTTATCATCATTTAAGATTTTGGACTTGAACCAAGTTACAAATGTTCTATTGTGTTCCTGCAACACTTTCATCATGTTCCATTTAGGATGACATTTGGACACATATTGTTTGTGACTGTCAATGTATGGCATTACCTCAGCTGTGTTATTCAATACATACAAATGTGCTTCTGAAACTTGAGGTCTAGTCATAGTGACAACATTGAATCCTCATGTGCCCTTACCTCGCCTGGACTGTGCATGACGGCTATCAGGAATCCCAATGGCTTTAACTGAATCCAAATATTCAGAACAAAATTCAATACATTCTTCGGCAACATACCTTTCAACAATAAAAGCTTCAAGTCTGTATTGATTTTTACTATAAGATTTTAACACCTTCATGTACCTTTCAATGGGATACATCTAACGTAAATACACTGGCCCACATAACCTGATCTCCCTGACAAGGTGGACAATCAAGTGGACCATAATGTCAAAAAAAGAAGGAGGGAAGAACATTTCCAATTGACAAAGCACAATAGCTGCCTCATTCTCTAAAGCATCTAACTGACTTGGGTCAATTGCTTTCCGGCAAACGGCATTAAAGAAAAAGCACAACCTTGTAATGGCAACCCTAACTTTATCAGGCAATATTCCTCAAATTGCTGCAGGAAGTAACTGTTGCATGAGGACATGACAATCATGAGACTTCAAACCAACCAATTTGAGATCGTTCATTGATACAAGGCTCTTGATATTTGAAGAGTATCCTTGTGGGACTTTAATGCTTCTAAGACACTGACAAAAAGCTTTTTTTTTCTTTTCTTGACAATGTGTGACATGCAGGGGGCAAATACATTTGTCGGCCTTTACTAATTGGATGCAACTGCTCCCGTATACCCATTTCAACAAGATCTTGCCTAGATTTTAAATTATCCTTCGTCTTCACTTTAATGTTCAGCAGGGTGCCAATTAAACTATCGCAAACATTTTTCTCAACATGCATTACATCAATACAATGTCTGACATCGAGATCCGACCAATAGGGAAGATAAAAAAATATAGACCTTTTCTTCCATATGCTTTTGTCATTAGCATCCTTCTTTTGTGTCTTGCCAAATGTAGTGACAATGTCCTGAACACGATCATAAACTTGATGCCCAGTTAATGGAATAGGTGCAGATTCTTTCTCCTGAACTCCATAAAAGGCTTTTTTCAATCGGCGATATGGGTGATACATAGTGAGAAATCTGCGATGCCTCGTGTAAACTGTCTTCTTCCCATGTTTCAATTGGACAAATGATGTGTTCTTTTCACATGCAGGACATGCATAGTGGCCTTTGACACTGTATCCACTTAGATTCCCATATGCTGGAAAGTCATTAATGGTACAAAATATCATTGCACGCAAAGTAAAGGTCTCTTGCAGATGGGCGTCATACACCTCTACCCCATTAACCCACATTTTGGTCAAGTCTTCGATGAGTGTCGCAAGGTAAACATCAATATCATTGCCTGGCTGTCGTGGACCCGATATCATCATAGACAACATTATGTATTTTCTCTTTATGCATAACCAAGGAGGGAGGTTGTAAATCATCAATAGCACAGGCCACGAACTGTGGTTAGTGGAAAGGTTACCAAAAGGATTCATTCTGTCGGATGCAAGACCTAGCCATAAGTTCCTTGGGTCGTAACCAAATGTCGGAAACAAACGATTAATTTTTTCCCATTGAGGAGAATCGGCTGGATGTCTAAGCAATCCATCAATTTTCCTCCCATTTGCATGCCATATCAGGTTTCTTGTGTCTTGTGGGTTAGCAAACAATCGCTTAAACCTTGGAATAATTGGAAGATACCAACAGACCTTTGCTGGACGACCCATGTTTGGGAATGACTCATCACTACATTCATCATCGTTTACTTTGTATCGTGATTCACCACATGTGGGGCACTTATGCATTTCAGCAAACTCATTTCTAAATAAAACACAATCATTACGGCATGCATGTATTTTCTGGTACTGCATGCCCATGGGACATAATATTTTCTTCGCTTCATAATGATTTTTCGGCAAAGTGTTATCTTCAGGAAGCAATTTCTTCAACAAAACAAGCAATTCAGTGAAACTTTTGTCACTCCACCCAAATCTAGCCTTCAAATTCACCAATGCTAACACCGTTGACAAATGTGTGTACGTTGTGCACGCCGAATACAAAGGGATTTGCGAATCAGTTTGTACTTTGTCATACATAGGTAGGTGGGCTTGCTGAAAACTGGCTTCTCCAAGGTCACATAGCATGTCTTCTATACGATCATCTGTGTGTACATCAACCGGCGCAGCGGTTGGGATAGATGGCATTTCTACTAATTCACCATGCCATATCCATTTTGTGTATGTTGGAATTATGCCCTCACAAATTAGGTGTGATCTGATGTCGTCAATTGACTGGCGTCTTCCATTCCCACATTTCAGACAAGGACAGAAATATTTTCCATGTAGCAAAGGTGCATTAAGTGAGGTAAACTGTAAGAATTGTTCGACCCCATTTTCGTACTCATCACTAATGCGGGACGCTCTCATCCAACTACGATCCATGACCCTTACCATATGAATAAAAATATCAACTTCATGTTGAAAAGGTGTGGCCCTATCCCATTCAGGAAGTTATATTTTATACATGAATCATCAATGTGAAAGTTAACTATGGTTAGTTCAATTTAACGAAATTTCGGCAGCATTTCGCATTGGTCTCCAAGTACACAAAATGAAAGCGGTAAAATTTACTCACCCCATTCAAGTATGCACTCGGAGAACAACGCAAAATACAATAAACCGAAATGTCATTAAATTAAAGAAACCATACTTAACTTTCACAATAAGGATTCATGTATAAAATGTAACTTCCTAAACTGTCCAAACAGACAATTCAAGTTTCAATCCAATAATTAATCCAAACTATCCGCATTAATCACTGGATTGAAGCTTGAACGGGAAACTAAGGTTGACTCACAATGCATTCAAATGTTTAACAAACAAATATTGATATATGAACACACATGTATAATACACAAATGGCTGGGAAACAGCAGCCATACCTGTGACTAGTAATGTAACCCTTATTGTCGAAGATTGCGGTGCTGATCACGATAACAAGAACACCCTCCTTGTAGTTTTTTGAATTTATAACAACTTTTGAAGGTGGTAATGGCGTTAAAAACTATTACCTAAAACCAAAAAACAAATTTTTTTAATACAATGATAAACATATACATGCATCATTTACTTATACCAATAACATACATAGTTTTACATTGTGCTGAATTTAGATGCAAATGCCACAACCACAACCAAACACGTAGCAAATATTTAGGTTATTTGTAGTAGTGTGAGAGTAGTAGTGTCTAGACAGTAATTGTTTAGTGGGTGCACAAAGAAATCTATAATAGGAGGGTCATGTGCTCATCTTTGTGCACAAATCTAACCCCATGGTGACATGTCTATTAAGAGTTAAGTTACCTATATTGCTACACCAAAACAACATAAAATTTCTTACAAGATGTATTGGGTTAAGTTATCATGTCTTGCATCAGTAGCACTCCATACTTCTTGGCAACAGCAAAGGTACATGAAATAAAATTTCCTTGTATTTAAATCATTTGCTCTTTTCACCAAAAAATCACTTGACATCATAGAAAAAGTGGAGTAGGTGAATCAGCACAATCAGTCACACAATTTTAGCCACACAGTGAATTTTATGTGCCACATACGTAAAAGTAAAATACATCAAGGTGCAGTGATGTTTTTCCTATGCATAAAAAATTTGCAGAAAATAGGTATAAAATGTTTAGGAGCAGGCTATAGAATCTGTCAACATATGGAAGTTAGTTAGAGATTACAATTTAATGGGCAGTCCTTAGTAAGTGTAGGTAATCATAGAACACAGCATGTCAAAATTTAAATCCCCAGTCACAACAAAACAACAAGTTATCAGATGTAGGGAATATTACATAAGGAAAACACAAAGTAACTGTCTTTCCATACTATATTGCTCACATAGTTATAGCATCATGAACAACATAGCAGGTATTTGTCATGGGCACATAATCGATTAACAACTGTCCACTCAGGCAGTTAACAAACCAGCATAAGCATGAATCCAAAAACACTATTGAAAAGATTTTCATTTAACTTACATTGGAAACTCTAAATGGACAAAACTTTGGCTTTCCTTTGCGACCTTTGTTGTTGTTGAGCACCCTTTTTCAAAAGCAATCAATGCCTGCAGAGAATGAAAAGTAACAATATAAGCAACAGTAAAGATCAAACAGGAACAGTAATATATATAGTCAGATGAAACTAAATATCAGCAACAACTTTAAAGATATATATGGATATTCAAGATTTGTATATTCACCTTCATATAATGATCAGTCATGAGGCTTAGAAAAAAAAACTAAACACTTTCTCTTGTTACAAAAGATCCCAAAATAGGATGATTTTAGGTAATCCATGGTGTGTAGAATTTGATTTTGAAATGAAGTGATTTATGTTTGAATGTTGAGTTTCTTCGATGGTTGGGGCCTTGACAGTTGTTCCCAAAACATGCTCATATTGGATTTTCACCTACGATTCTTTCTTAGACAATCGCCTTAAAATATTACATGGTTCTAAAAATAGTTGATCATTTGGAGTTGTTAGCTTATTTGTTAAATAAAAGTTGTGTTATGTTGTTCACCTCTGGTCCAGTTTCTCTGAGAATGATTTGACAATGAAATATAGGTCCATAACTTGGCAATAATTCAAGTTTTATCAAAGCCCTATTATATATTGTAGCTAAAAATCAATAAATTAGAAGCTTGAATCCCTACAACAGTTAATCTCCTATACCTACAAAATAATTACAATTTTGTGTCAACAACAGATTTGATTAATTTAGAAATGCACATGCCTAGTGGCAGACTGTTAATTATTATTACTTACAGGTGGGAACACTGCTAATGAGGGGCTCATTTTTCAGTTACTAAGGTGAACGACAGTGGTGAAGCCCATGGCAAACAACCAGCATGCATGTGCGTATTGCACCGTGTGGATAAAATTACAGAAAAGAGAGGTTGAAGCATGGGTGACTGTAAATGCATACCATGTCTGTACATGCATATTAAAAATGAACATGCTATGACAAGTAACTATGGATGTTGAAATTTACTACACAAGTAGACAAGGCTATAATCATATTGATGCAGTTGTTTAGGTTCCATTTGGTTGATTATGAAAGTTAACTGCACACACCGCAACACACAATGTGTCTTTCAATTTATTAGGCAGATGGAGACATCATGATGCATGCAAGCACACAATACGACAGAGAATTCAACAAACCTAGCACTTAGAATTCAGTTTATGCTATATCCTCAGGGAATGATCTCTAAATCCATCCTGCAACAGCAAAATTCATAACAATCAAGACAAAGCACATTTAGTGGTGAAACCCTGTTTTTTTAAAAAAATAAAAACAACACAAATACACATGACCAGACCAACATTCCGTGCACCTAAAACTGATAGTGTTGCAGAATTTGGGTAGGGAATGTCCCCAGCGATATTCAATCTGTTATACTAACAATGTTTTTGGTTCAGCACTGTGAACTACAATCGATTCCAATCACATAATCCTTGTTCTATACTTTGGTGTTCATTGAACCTCTTCAATATATGTATGTTTACTTTAATGAAGTCGCAAAATCTAACTAAAAATAGGTAGTTTGGTTACTCCTTAGAGAATGATCACCGGATTTTGGTGTATCAATTTGTGGCAAAGGGTAGTTTGGATAATCACTTATTTAGGAGAAAGTTTCTTTGTGGGTTGACTTTGTTTATTTTTTAGTACCTTAAGCACATCAAGATCACGGGATTTTTACTTTCAACCACTCTCTTGGAACATCCGTGAAGGTTGCTCTAGATGCTGCTAAGGGTGTTGCATATCTTCACAGTGATGAAGTAGATGTAATATATAGAGTCTTTAAAATGTCTAATATCTTACTTGATTCTATAAGTGAATCACATTGATCATACAAGCTTAACAGATAGATAATATTAGTTAGATAGGCTTTCTAAAATTGGTTTTTGTCAATGACAGAATTATAATGCAAAACTCGGATTTTGGGTTGGTAAAAAATAGACCAGAAGGTGATAAGAGCCATGTCTCATATAATCTATTTAGCTAAAACTGCAAAACTAGATTTTTTCAAGTTGTAGACTTTGTAACTTTGGTTCATCCTTTTTCTTGGAGAAAATCAGGAAAAAGCTTACCCCTTAGTGGTGACTGATATAATTCTTTCATTTTTCTATTGAGTGTCTGAAATTGAGTACCTTAGCTAAAAAAACGATTGGTTTCTAATAATCCTATAAGAGTAGTGTGGGAGAATTAAAGTTAAATGCTAAAATATTTTTTTAAAAAAAAATCAGTGGCAGTAACAGTGGCCGTGGGAAGGGAAGGCGATTGCCGGAGGAAGAGTATCAAGAGAAGATGCGCCTGGGACTATGTTTCAAATGCAATGAAAAGTGGAACCCAAGCCACAAGTGTGTAGCAGCACGACAGTTTCATTTGCTATTAGTGGAAGAGGAAGTACAAAAGGAGGATGAGAGGCTGGAAGATGAAAAAACTGCAGTGGTGGAACCAAAGGAGGAACCAACACGATTCCTATCTATGCAGAGCTTGATGGGTCTTTCTTCTAGCCAAACCTTGAAGTTGTGGGGCACTTTGGGCAAAGAGAAGGTAATAATCTTGGTTGATTGTGGAGCCTCCCACAATTTTATCAACAAGAAGTTGGCCTTATTTCTAGGGTTGGATGTGGAAGAAACTACACAGTTCCATGTAGAAGTGGGGGATGGTCACCTTGTAGCTTGTAAGGGTGTTTGTAAGGGAGTTATTTTGGACATACAGGGGAATGCAATTTGCCAGGACCTGTTTTTGTTTGATCTAGGTGGAGTTGATATTGTTCTGGGACTTGATTGGTTAAGGAGACTTGGGGAGATAAAAGCAAATTTCAAGGAGTTAACACTCAGGTATAAGGTGGAGGGGAAGGAAGTTTTGTTGAAGGGAGAAGGTTCACTATCTCGCAGCATTGCGTCTTTCAAATCTATAGTTAAGGCACTCCAAGATGAATGGGAGGGATATTTCCTGGAACCAGTAAATCCTCCTGTATTATATAACTCTGTGGGTGAATGGCCTGAATTAGAACAACTGTTGCTTGATTTTGAAGACTTATTCAGGGAGCCTACTGAATTGGAACAACTTCAGCACTTATGCCCTGTTTTTGAGGCTTTAAGAAAACATCAGCTGAAGGCTAATAGAAAAAAATGTTGTTTTGGGCAAAGGCAAGTGGAGTATCTGGGGCATGTTATTTCTGCTAATGGAGTTCAGGCTGATCCTAAAAAGACACAAGCAATGTCAGAATGGCCTAAACCTCGGAATATTAAAGGGATGAAAGGGTTCTTAGGCCTCACGGGTTATTATAGAAAATTTGTGAGGGGTTATGGGAGGATAGCTAAACCTCTGACTGAGTTGTTAAAGAAGGATGGATTTAATTGGGGAGAAGAAGCAGAGGGTGCTTTCAAATTATTGAAGGAGAATATGTGCAAAGTTCCAGTTTTAGCTCTCCCTGATTTTTCTAAATAATTTATTGTTGTTACAGATGCTTCAGGGAAAGGAATGGGTGTTGTTTTAATGCAAGGAGGCAGACCGCTTGCTTTTATCAGCCAAGCATTTAATCAAAGGGATCTCAATAAATCTGTATACGAAAAGGAGCTCATGGCTATTGTATTTGCTATTCAGAAGTGGCGACATTATTTGATTGGTAGGCATTTCAAAGTCATTATGGATCAGAAGAGTCTAAAATACTTGCTGGAGCAGAAAGTTCTAGGAGAGGAACAACAAAAATGGGCATCAAAACTTCTTGGGTTCGATTTTGCGGTGCAGTACCAACCTGGAAAACAGAATGTTGTTGCTGATGCTCTCACTAGAAGGATGATGTTTGCAGCTCTGAGCAGAGTAGAGCTTCCCTTGCTGGAAGATCTGGATACAGAAATCCAACAAGATCCTAAAATAAGAAGCATAATTCAGGACTTAGCCACTAAGTTCGCTGATCATGAGGGGTTTACACTGAAACAAGGGAGATTGTTCTATAATGGCAGGGTGGTAGTTTCTAAGACTTTTCACTTTATTCCCAATATATGCAAGGAATTTCATGATTCTTAGGTTGGGGGTCACTCAGGGTATTTGAGCACTTATAAAAGAATTTTTTCTATGTTTTATTGGGAGGGTATGAAGAAAGCTATCCAAGATTATGTTGCAGCTTATGCTGTTTGTCAACAACATAAAATTCATGAGTTTTGGAAAAGATTGGTTTAGCAGCATATCGTTTGGAGTTACCTATTGCTAGCCAAGTACATCCTATTTTCCATGTTTCCCTTCTTAAGAAGGCTTTGTCTCCGTCTGTACCTGTTCAGCCGTTGCCTTCATGCTGTCTGCAAATTGGGAGCTGATTGTTGAACCTGATGCAGTAGTAGATTGGCGCAGGAATCCTGGTAACAAGTTGGAGGTTTTAATACAATTGAAGAATTTGCCTTCTTTTGATAACACTTGGGAAGAGGCTTCGGTTATTATGTGCCAGTTTCCTACATTTCACTTTCAGTTACTAAGGTGAGTCTTTTAGGGGGCATAATTGATGAGGCTGCTACCATAAATGTGTACCGTAGGAGACGTCACACGGGATTAATTCCTTTGGGTGAGTCAGCAAGTTTGTTAGATGTAAGGAGGGAAGAGTTTCTAGAAGTGGCTGACATGGAGGAGAATTCGATTAATCCCTAAATAGTGAATCATACTCCATTATGGAGGAGAAAAGGAGTGAATAGGAAGTAAGGAGGTTAATCAGAGTTCCTCAAAATACTCTGATAGGTTCTGGGTTACCTTTGTATTTTTTTCTGCATTTCTTTCCATTAAGCTTGTAATCTGCTGTAGCAGAGTGATATTTCCAATAATACTTTGATATAGTTTTGTTGAACACATCTCTGTATCAGTTGGTTTCTATCAAAATCCAATAGATATCTTTTACGAAATCAGATCTCAGGGTTAACAAGTGTTATTTTTTTTTAAGTATAAGCATTTTGACACCAAATAGACACCAAAGAAGATAACACCCTACTTGATAAGTTAGGAAGAAACCGATTTAAAGAAAAGGGGAGATACAATGGTAAACAAACTCGCCAAATAGCCTACTTGATAAGTTGACATTGATATGCTCATAGGGAAATGTGAAACCAAATTACCAATTGTTTTTGGGCTGGAAGCATAGAACCATACTCATTATTGTTGTTAATATTGAACCACTGTCCAAAGATATTGGATGGAGTTTTGGATTTCAAAGGACAACTTTCTACTCATTAACGAGTGGATGAAAAACCAAAAGTAGAGTATTTGTTAAATTGACCTGAAATGAAATTGGATCTTTATCTGTTTATGGTTGTAATATGGTATGTCCAGGTTTATCATGAACATCCTTACCAACTTGCTTGATTGTATTGGTTGCATGCTTGATTTCCTTTCTTATAGTGTTTGCAGTTTAAACCAGTTTTAACCTTTTGTTTATGCAAACAAGTTATATTATATCATAATGAACACAAAAGAGAGGGTGTTAGGTCTGAAATTGACAGTACATCTTGAAAGGTTTTGCCTCCAAGGATGATTACATCAAGTATGAATCTTACAAAGGAACAACATGGACAGGTGAAGCAGGAAACAAAGATGGATTAGACTTCAACTTCCGCAGAAGCACAGTACACACATGACAAGAAGTCAACAATTGGACATGACAATAATAAAAATATACAGGTTCTTAAAATAAGATGAACTTAACACCTTTTTGTTTGAGTTTTGTTGCCTTTCCTCCCAAAGGTATAAGACTGTTTTTGTTTGCTAAATATTTCTGTTTCCTTTACTATTTTTTTTGGATATTTTAGGGCTTATTATGCTGCTTTACTTAAGGAACAACACGGACTGGAAGAAGCTGGAAAAAAAAAACAATTGCCAAATATAGTTGCTGCTGATGATCCTTCTATCACTACTTTCAATCGGCAGGTTGGCATGAAATCAAAATGTGAGGAACATGATGATGGTGATGATAGGGAGGAGACTCCAATTTCAAGTACAATTGTTATCTTCTAATGTGATCTGACTAAAATTTGGACCCTAAAGTTAAAATCCCCAATGCTTTGAAGCATATGGTTTAATTAAATACTCTTCCACTATCTGGACTTTCAAACACAACATAACAAAATCTTGAAGACATGGTTTAATTAAAATTTACGAAACATATAACCTCCTCCTTTCCTAGGTATCATTATCAGAATTGGTGAAAGCTACAAAAGTCAGAACTAGCTAGTCTCGAATATAGCTTTTGTGCACCAAGGTTGTTGCTAACTGTTGTTGACACACAAATAAGAATGAAGAAGGGAATATGTAAACCAAAGAACTCGTTTCAATAAGAAAATCTAGTGGGCCTACCCTAATCAAGGAAATAAGAAAAAAATCACAAATTAAAACTATACACAATGAAACCCGTAATTACAATAATTACAATCACAAATATACTTAATTAAAGAAACTATCTAGTCAAATATAGCCATGCCAACACTCCCTCAAGCTAAGGGGTTTGTCAATTTTCTCTAATGTCAAAACAAATATGTCCTAATTACACTCCCTCAAGAATAAGGTCTATGAACACCCTAATTACAGTTTCATATTGTAATTTTATTTCACAGGTTCAAATATGGACATGATATTGAAAGGATTAAACACATGCAACTAGAATCATGTCAACAAAGAAGGATGCAGATTATTTTAAAAAGAAAAAGGGATAAAGATGCAATTCACCACAGCAGCAGCTTATAAATTAATTACCTTGTCATCAACATCACTGAAATCCCACACATATGTAATATCATAGGCCAAGTGCTTAAGGTACCTACAACCAGAGTAGAAACCACATGTTAACTCTGAATCCTAACATCTAGAACTTTCAAATTCCAAATGCTCTGAGTGGATACAAAATCTAAAACCACGTCTTGTGCATACACAGCGCAATGGGGGAATGAATAACAACAACTAGAAATAAGTAAAATAACAACGTGATGACAGTCAATGCATCAGTAAATAGACTTTTAGAACTGGGGGAATGAATGTGACGATGACATGGTCTGAGAAATTACCTGAATATGGCAAATGGTCACCGACGGCGCGAGGGTTAGGTCGTACGCAGGCGGTGTTTACAGGAGGAAGCTAGTGTTGTTCGAAAGAGAGAAGTTACTTTTAGGGTTTGAATTGGGGATTAAAAGGAAAAATGAAATTCACTTTTTAAGACCACGACGGTTTTCTATAAAACCCGTTTTTGAATCACCAAAAACTAAGACGGTTCACTAACAACCGTCGTCGCTGTTAACCAATAACTACGGGTTGGGCAACAACCGTTGTTGGCAACTGCACATTATTACAAAAATGCCACCGCGTCCTCAACAACGACGGTTATGTTACGACCGACGTGGAAACCCTGTCGTTAAAGCCATTTCGTGTAGTAGTGATTCTTAAAACAAATCAAATATAACCACTAGGCTAGTTTTATATTAAGATAGTCTTTTCCATATTTCAAAAAATTGTTATGTATTATGGTCCTATGAGATTATTCATATTCATATAATATACAAAAAGTACTCTAAATATGGGATATCTTTTTCTTTGACCAAGATCTCAATTTTAATGACGGATTCACATATTTAGATCTCGGTCAAAGAAAAAGATATGTGAATCTCAAAGAAAAAGATATGTGAATCACTCAAAGAAAAGATTGGTTTAGCAGCATATCTTTTTCTTTAACTATAATATTTCTTTTTCATATCTAATTTTTGTACTACAACCATAAATTCGAGTTAGATTCAAGCATGATGTATAATATAAGCAATAAATAATAACTCAATGGGTGAGTGATTCACATAACTCAAGTTGAGGTGATGGGATTTATTAATATATGATAAATTTGTTGATTTTTATGATAATTAATTTAAAAGATATATCAATAAAAATTTTGATTAGATGATAGTATAAAATATTAGTGCATGATCATTAAACTTCAAAAATTTACCCGTGTTTCTCCAATTTATCATGTTACCTGCCATGTGTACACTATAATAGATTAGTTTAAGGTAATTACTCAAGAAATCCAAGTACTAATATCTGTATGAAGACCGTCCATGTCATTTTTGGCCTAACTTTCCTGTAAAAATTGTAACAAGATAGTTAATTAAACAAAGTAACTCCAAGTATTGAATATGTCATATACATTGAAACAAAATATCAATAAATCAATAAGTACCACAAAATGATTAATTAGCACCTTTCAAAGATCAAGGCAAAGGGAGCAAGGGCCAGTGCCGCAACGGCATTGCAATACACAATGAACACCAAACGACTCATTCCATGGTTCAAACTGGCCATGGTGAAGAGGTATGTCCCCGCCATCCTAAATTGCAACCCCACAGTTAACACATATGGTTTGGCCTTATGGACCATATTGCCAACTTTGGCACCACACATTACTTCCATCGTTTAAGAAATGTTGCTAGTTGTTAGAAAGGGTTGCAAAGGTGGTTATGCAATTAAGTGCATGAAATGGTCTTCCTTATATAACACCAGGAGCAATGTTTAAGACAAAACAAAACCCACTATGCATAGCATGTAGATAAGTGTCGCAGACCATTGTTTAAAGTTTTTCCTTTAATTTAGATCACCCCATCCAATTTCTTATCCATGTAAAGTTCCACCCACCAATTAAAAGGAAAATCTGTGTATTATTTAGTGGACTATAGTATACCCTTAGACACGCTTGCTTGATCACCAGCTTCATCAAATTAATAGAGTCAGAACACACTTCAGCAACATCATAATTTTACATTAACCCCATTTTTTTTTATGTTAGTACCATTTAACCACTATTTGATCAAACATTAACATTTTCAAGTTTTTGCACTTGCACTAATATTAATATATATAGAAGTGATGAATAGTTTAATACGTGACGTTAGTTAAAGTATATACAAATTATGCAAAATAAAGTAACAAAAGAATATCTTGGTGAAAGTTACATAGGGAATGTTCCTAACACTGTGTATCCTTCAATTGGAGTAAACAATTAAAATAAAGTAACAAAAGAATATCTTGGCGAAAGTTACATAGGGAATGTTCCTAACACTGTATCCTTCAATTGGAGTAAACAATGATTAACCCTAAAGTTACTAGTTACTAGTTACTAGTAAAATATTTAGTATCATGTTTTGCACAAACTCTCCATATTAAAGCTGTGGGTGCAATTTTTTCTCTGGCTGTATCCAATCGTTAAACAATCTATGGGAACCATTATTTTTAGTGGAATCCTCCTTTGAAGCCGCGTACTTAAAACATAATGGAATGAAGATTGTGAAGAATACGAAGAGGAGTACAAATAGGTGCCAGATGATAACATAGGTGCGTTAATTGTGAAATTGTAAAACTATTTTCCAATATCCTTTACCTATAAATAAAATTCTATCAATAAATAAAATTTTATGTTATGAGACCTAGAATCCATAAGTTTGATCGTAAACTTTAAGTTTTCAACTTAAAATATAGTAGAAAAAACACTGGTCATTATTATTTGGATAGTAAAATTACTATCCATTAGCACAGTTTGAAAAGACTTTAAATTCGATAATTAGAAATTGAGATTTTAAAAAATAAAATTTTGAGAAGAAATAAAAATTGAATAGAGAGTAAAAGTTTAGAAAAGTGTAATAAAAATATTTAAACGAAAAGAAATTTTATTAAAAGTGAAATCAATATATATTGTGATTTTAGAACCGATAGTCATAAATGTACGTGGCATGAATAGTATTTGAATGATACTAATTCAATTCAAAAGAAAAATGACCACAGAGTTTTTATTTATAGATTTTTAATCTAATAACAGTCTAATTCTAGATCTATATCTTTGACATGTGTATTCATATTTCTAAAAGTGTGACTTGTTTTGCTTGTCATTCTAAATAATTACAAGTGCTATTTTAAATTTGAATGTCTTCGTCAGGTCTTGTAGATAAATATGTATAACGTTCGTCAAAATTAATTTTTTTTTTGTCGAAAAGGTCTCACTCTAAAATGACACTTAGAGTGTGTTTGGATGGAGCATTTTAAAATTTTAGAGAATTTGAAATTCAAGAAAATTGAAATGCATCAATTAAAATTCTTGGATTTTTAAAATTCCTTGTTTGAGTAAACCAATTTAAATTCCTTTAATTTGAAATTTCTTGTTTGGATAAAACAATTTAAATTTCTTATATTTTGAATTCTTTGTTTGAATTAAATAATTTAAATTTATTATATTTCATTTTTTTATACAATTATATTTTAAAAATATAAATGGTCATATAAATAAAATATATTATTTTTATAATAATTACTTTAAAAATCTATATATATTCTTGTCCAA
>PYAF01000698.1:14801-28185 GCA_007407185.1 Glycine tomentella | reverse complement strand
AATTGGCTTTCTGGGCTGTTTCCCACGCCCCAGGCGTGGGATCCCACGCCTCAGGCGTGGCACTTCAGAAAACTCATAAATCAGCTTATTTCATCTTTTCTCAAGCCTTTCTCTTAGGGATTCTCAAGTATCACTATAAACCTTTATCCTAGGCTTAATCTAAGCTTAATTACATGCTTAAAATTCAAGATATTACAATGATACCTGTGAACAGGCTTTCATGACGTTCAAAAAGACAATTGTTGCACCACCTGTCTTGAGTCGACCTCGGCAGGATGCACCATTGCTCTTATACCTCTCTACAACAGACGACGCCATCAGCTCAGCACTCATCCAAGAAGAAGGGAAGCACCAACTCCCTATTTATTTCACCAGCCGCATGCTACACGATGTCGAGAAACGCTATCAAATAATCGAGAAGATAGCTTTGGCATTGATTACCTCAGCCAGACGCCTCCAACAATATTTTCAAAGTCACCAGGTAATAGTCAAAACTAATTATCCTATTAAACAGTTACTGAGGAAACTAGAACTGGAAGACCGAATGGTAGCATGGTCAGTCGAATTGTCAGAATTTGACATTCGATATGAACCACGTGGTCCCATAAAGGCGCAATTCATGGCAGACTTCCTAGTGAATTTGCTGGGAAAGAAGAATCCATCCCAGACTGGTGGAACCTTTATGTGGACGGAGCATCCAATGTACAGGGAAGCGGAGCAGGCATCATACTCGAAGGACCTGGCAACATCTCGCCGGAACAAGCCCTTAAGCTTAACTTCAAGGCTTCCAACAACCAAGCCGAGTACGAGGCACTTATTGCAAGACTTAAACTCGCTAAGGAAGTCTGGGCTCGTTACCTGAGATGCTACTCCGACTCGCAGCTCGTCTAGAGACAGATAGCAGACAAATACCAAACCAAGGAAGCCATACTCCTCCAGTATTATCATCTGGCTAAAACACTTATTGATAGCTTCGAGTGTTTTGAGATGTATCACATACCTCAAGAGAGTAACACCCGGGCAGACTTGTTGTCCAAGCTAGCCAGCACCAAGAAGACCGGGCACCTTAAGACAATCATCCATGAAACACTCCAGAAACCAACCATTGACACCTCAATGGTAATGGCCGTTGAAATACAGGAGCCCACTTGGATGACCCCTTATAGAGACTTTCTCCTAAGGGGAATACTTCCAGCAGATGAAAATGAGGCCCGACGACTGAAGCGGAAAGCTAGCTACTATGTCATCATTGACAATGAGTTATTCAAAAGAGAATTGACAACACCTCTACTCAAGTGTTTGGACAGATCATAGGCCAACTACGTCTTGAAAGAACTTCATGAAGGAATATGCGAACTTCATACAGGGGGACGATCTTTAGCCACCAAGGTAGTACGGGCAGGATACTACTGGCCAACATTCAGGACGGACGCTTGCAACTTTGCACGGAGGTGCCAAAGGTGTCAGGAATTTGCGGATATCCCACGGATTCCCCCTGATAACCTTCATACCATCTCTTCTCCTTGGCCCTTTGCTATGTGGGGCATGAACATCTTGGGACCATTTCCTAAAGCTCCGGGGATGGTCAAGTTTTTGCTAGTGGCCATCGACTACTTCACTTAGTGGATCGAGACAAAGCCACTTCGAGAAATAATTGCCAGTGAGGTGGAAAACTTCACTTGGAAAAATCTTATATGCAGGTACAGTCTACCCTACGCTATCGTCACTGACAACGGAACACAATTTAAAGCATAGACCTATGAAGATTTCCTCACAAGACTAGGTATCAAACACTTGGTCACTTCTGTTGAACACCCCCAGACCAATGGTCAAGTAGAAGCGGCAAATAGAGTTATTCTTAAAGCCCTTCGCACTAGACGTGACAAATCCAAAGGGCTCTCGAGGGAGGAATTACCCAGCAAACTCTGGGCATATCACTGTACGCCTCAAAGCACTACAAAGGAAACTCTTTTTCGCTTGACATATGGTACTGACGCCATGATCCCTGTCGAGTTAGGGGAACCTTCAACTAGAAAGATGCTTTTTCAGGAACAGCGCAACGAGGACAATATGAAGGTTGAGCTGGAAACCAGTGAAGAACTTCGAGACATAGCCAGAGTTAAAGAGGAAGCGGCCAAGTTCTGCATGACATGAAGATATAACTCCAAAGTGTAGCCCCGAACTTTCCAGCCAGGCGACCTAGTCTGGCTTGTCCGAGGGGAAGCTAGAAAGGATCCCCGTGCAGGCAAGCTTGGACCAAACTGGGAAGGCCCGTTAAGAGTTGTTACTAGCTTGGACAACGACGTCTATAAATTGCAGGAACTCAGTAGCAAAGACATTCCAAGAACTTGGAATGCCACCCACCTGAAGTTTTATTTCAGCTAGGAAGCTTAAGACCGGATGACGTACTCTTTTTATTATTCTAAGTCCTTTTTTCCCACTGGGTTTTTACTTGAAAAGGTTTTAATGAGCCACATTAGAGGAATAAACAGAGGAAATATATGTATTAAAGACTATATTAATAAAACATATACCTCTTATCTTTTACTTATGTTAATATTTCAGGATGTTTGACGATATTATGGCCTGAGTATTCTCACAGGTCCAGTCTCGACAAAAATCCAAGACCATGTGTTGGTAACTTGACCAGGGTCCGTCCTCGGCAAGTTTTATTAAAATCCAAGGCGGACGTATCCTGGTACTCTCCAAAGGTTCATAAAATCCTAGGGCCTCCCTAGTTGGACCTCCAGCAAAATCCAAGGTAGGTAGCCCCTTTGGTCGGACGCAGGTTCTTAAAATCCACTAACTCGGTGAACCTCGATAAAACCCAAGGTCAACCCCTGGTACTCTCCAAAGGTTCGTAAAATCCTGGGGCCTCCCTAGGTGGACCTCCAACAAAATCCAAGGCAGCCCCTTCGTCGGACATACAGACAGTAATCCCGATTTCTCGGTTGACTATAAAATCCCAAGGTCCGCCTTGGTCCGGGGTCTGCCTCGGTGATCCGACCAAACTACGTAGAACCATCAAGGTTCATAAGATTAGAGCGTTGGTCGGCCTAAAATTCCAAGGTCTATCCTTGGTCCGGGGTTCGCCTCGGTGATCCGACCAAACTACGCAGAACCATCATGGTTCGTAAGACTAGAGCGTTGGTAGGCCTAAAATTCCAAGGATAATTGGAATAAAAAACCTAGAAAGTATTCTCGGAACTAACTCCTATGGAACCTCGACATGCAGTACCATAGGATATTTCTGTTTTGCAGGAATAATTTTATTTTGCAGGATAATTGTCTAAAAACCACCCTCGACATATCATCATCACTTGGTGCATATGGTGGGAACCTTCACAAAAAGTATATCCTCAACAATACAGATTCAAGAAATAATCTTAAAAGTCCATGGTCAACCCTCGACATTTCTAAATTCTAAGATGCATTCTTAGCACGCACTGGAATCGGGAGCCTTAACAAGCAAGACTACAAGCATAGTCGTTTGTAAATGTAGGAAACCGACAACAGTTCAAAGATCAAGCTTGACGCTACAAATCCAGGTCATCTTTTTGACAAATCAATGGTTTTAAAACCTCAGCAAGTAGTTTGGGGCATTTTCAATCACAAAATCTCTAAGATTGAACGACACACAGTCAAGCAAATTACGGGGTTACCAACACAAGCAAACAGTTGAAGAAATCATACAAGTAAAGAAGACACAGAAGAATTGAAGCAAAAGGAGCATACTTTCATTAATTTGTTAAAAGCTTTACAAAAGTCTTCACGGCTAAAAAGCAAAAACAAAAGAAACGTAAAGATGGTAACCCACACTCTAGTTTTTTCATCTTCCTTTTCGTCAAAAAACTCTATCCAGAGTATGTCCGTTCACTATCATCCTTCAAGTCTCTAGTCTACTCCTATGCCTTGGCGGCTCTTGTGAGACGATCTCCACTCGGCTCTGGTGAGACGATCTCCTCCTATCTCTGGTGAGATGATCTCCATGTGGCTTTGGGGAGACGATCTCCGCTGAGTAATGATGAAAGGATTCCCATTTGCCCCAACAGAGATATTGAGGACGAGCTTCTGCACTTTTATCTCCTTCATTGGGACGGAGACTTTCTGCAAAACATCTCCAGTGGTGCAAATGGCTAGAATCGTGGATGACGACTGAACACAGGGACCGTGGTGCGCGTGAGGAGAAGCTCCAACTCCTCCGATATTGTTTTTCCTCATCCTTTTCCTAGAAGAAAGAGACCTTTTAGAAGTTCCTCCATGGACGTCTTCCTCAGAGGAATCTCCAATGGAGATCACATCGCGTATAATGCGCTGCTCAACAGAGCCACCAGAGTCGCTACCCCCCATACCCAAGGCAGAGTCAGAAATGGGCGACTCAGACATTTTCAGAAAAAAGGAAGTTTCACAGTTTAGGAAGAAAAAGATTGAAGAAGGAGTTCAGAGAGCAAGGACGCAGGTGGAGATGGCAATGGCGGAATCACGACTATTTAAAGCAAAGGGAAGGCCGACAGTTACTTGGGCGGGAGAAAGAAGCGTCCTCTAGAAGCACGCGTCATTACTGAACCGTTACTACTTCCACTACCACACGATTCCACCCACTACGCACGATCCCAAAAAAACGTGGCCTCTCCTGGAGTGACACGTGTGCGTGAGTAAGGAGCGTGGGTGGCACACGACTACCAATATTTATGAGGGGACTGAGCACGTTTCCAAAGATCACATCAGACAGTCATAAATTGGTAGAAAATCATCATCATCCACATCTCATTTACCTGCCCAAGTCAGGCTTATCCAATAAAGTAAAAAAGAACACATTGAGAAGTCCAAGCATTCTCTCCATAGACTCTATTGTCCACATACAGGCTCAAATCCAAAATAAAAAATTAAAGTTTTGGTCGACCTTTGAAGACATCAACCTTGACACTTCATGTCCTCCTCGAGGGCTGACAATTTTACTATGACACCAGACACATTGCTTTCATGCTCTTTCACCCTCTTTCGCCCATAAATTGGCTCAGAGGCTGGGGGCTTATGTACAATCCAAAATAGTAAAATGACACGTGGCCACCTCATAAATGTCAAATGTACACGTGGTCACCCTCCATGTCAGCATTGCCTCATTAATAGGCTCTTATTCAGCCCCCAGATGCCAGCCCGGACACAATGTCTGGGTCCCTTGTCAACACCGCTACAAGAACACGGACATCAACCCTCTATGGGAGGGCGGACATCAGCAATATTCTCTCCTTATTAATTGCCTATCTATATGCCAACATATTCAAATAGGTGTAATCACCTTATCTTATCATATAACATCTCAAAAAGTTATCTACTAATTGTTACTTATCTACAAGTAACAATATATCAATAAGGTACACATTATCTCTTATTTAAATTAAGATAACTGCCTGCTATTATCTGTTATTATTATCTTCTTAACAGATTATCAATAAGCAACGACCCAAGGCCCACTCCACGCTATAAATACAACCCTCCAGGTTCTCTCTAAACACACCTCAGAGACATTACACATCTCATTATACTTTTATACACTTGAATGCATTACTCAAGTCTCTCATTCTCTATACTTTAGGCCGAGTCTTCACACTTGGTCATCCTTACAAATTTAATGTACTTACTTGAGCATCAGAGTGTTTTTCCTTTGTTTTGCAGGTCCCTCCTCTAAGTAAAGCCTACCCTTATTCTGGCTCCACAGAATTTGGAGTCCACGAAGGCCACATCAAGCCCACACGTGGAATTTCCAGATTTTGGTAAGAACAATACAAAAAACAATTTTCTGATACATGTACTTAAACAGAGAAAGTGAAACTTAGATCACTTCATTTTCTTTAGAGTACCTTTTTTTCTTTTTTCTTGTACAGTCTAAAATAGTGAAATGTCACGTGGCCACTACATGTGGACACCCTCCACGTAAGCACTGCCGCACTAAATAGTGCTTATTCACTCTCCTGGGGTCAATCTGGACATATGTGTCCAGGCTCCTCGTCACCCCTGTTATAGGAGCACGGACACAACCCTGCTACATGAACACAGACTGCTACAGGAAAGATAATATCTACTACGAATATCTTTATAGCATATCAAATATATTGGGATATTTAAATAGATGCAACCACTTTATCATATCATATCTCAACAAAGTTATCTACAAGCTGTTACTTATCTACAAGTAACAACATATCAATAAAGTACAAATTATCTCTTATTTGAAATTAGATAATTTCCTGCTACTATCTATTATTTTTATCGTATCAACATATTATCTATAAGCAACGGCCCCAGGCTCATGCTCCACACTATAAATACAACCTTTCAGGTTCTCTCTAACTCACTTCGACTTCATCCTAGATTGACTTCACATACACTCAATCTCATCTCATATTTAATACTTGAATGCATTACTCAAGTTACTCCTCTACATCTTATACTGGGTTCTCACAGTCAGTTATTCTTTAACAATTGATGTACTTACTTAAGCGTCGGAGTGTTTTTCCTTTATTTTGCAGGTCCCTCCTCTAAGCAAAACTTACTCACTACCTAGCATTAAGGTATTTGGAGTCCACTAAGGCCACATCAAGTCCACACGTGTAATTTCCAGATTTCGGTAAGAACATTTGGCGCCCACCGTGGGGCCCAAGTAAAACTTACCCTATGGCCTCTCATCCCAATCACTTGACGGTACTTGTTTATGGTCAACACATGTTCCAGTGTTAGACGCGACACCCCAGTAAACACGTCTAACCCCCCATAGACTACCATGACAAATGCCGACACCATTCAACAACTCCAGAATCGCATGGCGAAGATGGAAAAGAATTACCATGAAGAAATTGAAATGCTGAAAGCTGAACGCGATCAGTATGAAACCAAAGCGAGACATCCCGAGGGAGATGAACTCTCCTCAAACAGCTTTTTCGAGACGCTGTGCAAGGAGACCCAAGCAACCTTCCCAGACAACTTGGTCTGAAACAAAAAGCAGAAGAGAGGAACAGTGGCACGAATGTGCAAATGAGAACATAAAATCTCAAAAGCCTGCACCACTGCCCAATGGTTAGGGTGAAGTTGGGAGGGGGCCAAATTCAAGTACTCCAGTAGAGCACATTGAAAGAGAGAGAAGGGAAGGACAATACCCAACACCTCAAAGAGGCATCGGTACATGAAGAAGAAGGGCAGAGCGACCATTAAATGTAACACCCCGTAGGCCTCTGGTGCGTTAATTTTAATAATATCAGTTAAGCGCTTAATCATTATTTAAAAACTCGGCGGAAGCCCAGAATCGCTTTTCTTGATTCATTATGTATGGAATAAAAGCACATCACAGAAAACATACACATAAAACAGATGTTTCACACCCATGCTGATCCAATTTCTCATACAGAAACATAGGCAGATAAACATATACATCGGGAATAAACTCAAGAGAAATGTCTCATATCATAGCATCAATAGTTCTGTACATATATATATATATATATATACATCAATGTTTTCACCACACCGTGGTGATACAAAAGAATAACTGCCCTCACCGAGGGTATACAGAACTATACATAACTCCAGTGTACACACACCAGCCCTTATCAAGGGTACAAAACAGAATCAAAACAAAATTGGGCCTTCAAGCTCCCTCTGCTGCCACCGGCCAAGCAGACATGTCTCCACTAGGGCCTCCTGCCCTGAGACTGCTCTCCTCTTCCAGAAGAGTCACCTGTAAAAATAAATCCTCAACCGGGGTGAGATACACATCTCAGTAAGCTCAGGGTCCTTGGAGGAATCTCCCCCACCTTGGCCCACTTTCCATGAAACACACATCAGGCAATCACAAGCAAATGGCCCACTGGCCCGGCCCTCTAGCCCTCATAACAATATGAGCAAGTCATTTTGCTCCAAACATGGCGGAGCTACCTCAACGCCTGGCGGATATCATCAATGCCCACATCAGTGTGAGATCGGAACCTCACACCCGTGCCATCTCATTGGGTGCTATCCCTTCGCATGGATGCACGTATATGGTACCTCCGAGAATAGAAGGAGCTGCCTCTACTTCTATCCCCTTGGTCTGTAGGAATCACCGATTCCCTGGGATATCATCGACCTTGAGCCAACCAAACTAGGAGGAAACCCATCTCCTAGGGAGGTCCATATCTATCTACTGGCCAATAGATCTATCACAATCATATCACATAACAAGCACAAATGCACACACATATCATTATGAGGATGCAACAACCAAATGCATGCATCATGAATATGACCACCACTCCCCCGAAGTGTGGTGTGGCAAATCATGTGGGAAATCATCCCCCAGGGACACAGAACTTACCTGGCAAAGCCTCGCTCTGCAGTTCTTTCCCTGCTCTGTGGCACCCACCACTTACACCCTCAGTGTCAAGCCTTAATCAAGGCATATATATAGGTTCATATCAAAACCAAACCAACAGGCATTCAATCACAGAACATAGCATATCAGAATTCCCCTATCCTAGGGTTCAATCAAGTCAAGCCCTCACTAGGCTTCTCACAGACCATACATGGTCTACCAAGGTTGAATACCAAGCATCTGAGTCATCCCAGACTCAGTGCAAACACATGTCTGAGCACAAGCTCAAATCAGCCTCATAATTCAATTATCACAGGAACGGTCTAAACCTCAGCCAAGGCACCGTTCAACTAGCCTCTCAGGCTCAATTCAAACATAATCAAGGCTCTAGCATATCATAATCTCAACTAGTGACTCATCACACAGCCACACATGCAAATCACAGAGCCAAGATTCAAAATTCACTGAATCAAAATCTGAAAGCTAATCCTTCATCACTACAGCGCTCGGAACAAGTTTCTCTACAGGACCCTGGGCTAATTCTAGCCCCAGCTCACATGGGTCACCAAAACACAGAAAACCCCAAATACAAAATCAACCAGAGAAACTTGAGTTTCTTACCTCAGTGGCGACCATAAAGGCTGGAGGACAACTTTCCTTAGCTCTATTGTCCGTTCTACGCCTTGGGTCCTTGCCAATACTTAAGCTTCTGAGCTTCCCTGAGAGTTGGATTCTCACTCAAAGAATGGTTTCCAAGAGGATTGATGAAGGATTAAAGCTCTCAAAGTGTTTCTCTCATGATTAAAGGTCGTAGGGAGGTGTCTAGGTCAAGAAAATAGGTCCTAGGAAGCTTGGGCAAGCATCAATGGAGGTTTGGGCGTTGGAGAAGAAGGAGTTGATTTTCCTTCAAAATTCGTGTTTTGGCCTTTATACACTAGGCCTGCCCGAGGTCTGGCGCGGATCACGCCACCTCTGGCACTGATCGCGCCACCATGGTGGTGAGCCTGGCGCTCCCAGCGCCACTCCCGCGCCCCCGCGCCAACTTCCAGAACCTGTGACGCCATTCGCGCCACATCTGGCGCTGTCCACGCGGAAAACCAGAGAGAATTGGTTTTCCAGGCCACTTCCTGTGCCACCCGTGCCACCTATGGCGCCATCTGCGCGGGTTGGAAATCATCTGGCGCTCCTCGTGCCACATTGACGCCCCAGGCGTCAACTTCCAGAGAATCTCGCGCTCTCGGCGCGAACTTGGCACCCTTGGCGCCACATTCCAGAGACCATGGCGCTCCTGGCGTGGCCCTGGTGCTCTGAGCGTGGAATTCCAGTGGGTTTGGCGCCATCAGCGCCATCCCTGGCGTTACCCGCGCCACACCCTTGGTAGGGTTTTTCTGCTAAGGATCCCGGCGCTAACCGCGCGGGATCTGGCGCCAACCGCTCCACATTGAGGGTCCTTACATTCACCCCTCCTTTTTAGGAATTTTGTTCGCAAAATTCAGAAACATACCTGTTAGCCAACTCGGGATACAGCTGTAGCAGCTCCTGCTCTCGCTCCCAAGTTGCTTCCTCAGGCATTCTGCCTTCCCATTGTACCTTGACTATGGGAATCGTCTTGCTGCGGATCTGCTTCTCCATTCTATCCAGAATCCTCATGGGTCGTGTAAGACTCGTCAGATTCTCCCTAATCTGAACTGTATCGGGCTCTACCACGTGTGAGGGATCAGCCACATACTTCCTCAACTGGGACACGTGGAGCACATCATGTAGCCCTGACAACTGGGGAGGCAAAGCCAGCCTATAAGCTACTGGTCCAACCTTCTGAAGGATCTGATATGGACCAATGAACCTAGGACTCAGCTTCCTCACACCCAAGGCTCGTCCTACTCCCGTCACTGGAGATAGCCTCAGAAACACATGATCACCCTCCTCAAACTGCAAGGGCCTGTGTTTCTGATCATAATAGCTCCTATGTCGATTCTGAGCCTTCATCAGCTTGTGTCGGATCATCTTGATCTGCTCAGAGGTTTCTTGAACCATCTCAGGTCCAAGGAGCTGCCTCTGTCCAACATACTGGAGTTCTGTACCGTCTGAGATTAGGATGATTTCTCCACCATGGATTATACCTGTTACTGGACAGATCATAATTCGGCTGCTGTTGTTGAGGCCTATTGTTATAGATGTTTGCAGCATAAGCTTGAGGAGCATCAGGGCCAACATGTTGCTGCAGAGAGGGACATGCATCAGTATAATGATCATTGGAAGTGCAGACACCACAAACTCTGGCAATAGAGGCAGACTTTTGGTTAACAACAAGCTGAGTCACTTAATTAACCAAAGCATCTAATTTGCCCTCTAATTTTGTTGCTGCAGATGAAGAAGAATTAGCAGCTACATCTTTAACTCCACGAATAACAATGGCATCATTCCTTGCACTGAACTGCTGGGAGTTAGAAGCCATCTTTTCTATCAAGTGCCTAGCTTCTGCAGGGGTCATATCACCAAGTGCTCCACCACTAGCAGCATCAATCATACTCCTCTCCATGCTGTTAAGGCCTTCATAAAAATATTGGAGAAGGAGCTGCTCAGAAATCTGATGGTGCGGACAGCTTGCACACAACTTTTTAAATTTCTCCCAGTACTCATATAAGCTTTCTCCACCAGGCTGCCTGATCCCAGAAATATCCTTCCTGATGGCTGTGGTCCTAGATGCAGGGAAAAATTTCTCCAGAAACATTTTCTTAAGATCATCCCAACCATTGATGGACCTGGGAGCTAGGTAATACAGCCAGTCCTTAGCCACTCCCTCCAATGAATGTGGGAATGCCTTTAAGAAAATGTGATCTTCAGGGACATCTGGAGGTTTCATTGTGGAACAGACTATATGGAATTCCTTCAGATGCTTATGTGGACATTCTCCTGCATGACCATAAAACTTAGGCAGCAAATGTATTAGTCCAGTCTTGAGAACATATGGGACATCCTCATCAGGATACTGAATGCACAAGCTTTCATAGGTAAAATCAGGTGCAGCCAGCTCCCTAAGAGTCCTCTCACGAGGTGGAGGTTGAGCCATATTATTCTCAGTATTAATATAATTAGCAGAATCAAAATCAGAGATGGTATGCACAGAATTAAAATTGATGGAGGCAGAATGCTCAGAATTCAGGCTAACACTATCTAATGGTACAGAATCTAATGAAAATTGCCTAGAATGCCTAACTAATCTATGGTAGTTCCTATCTATCTCAGGATCAAAGGGTTGAAAGTCTCCTGGATTGCCTCTAGTCATGCACTATATGCAACATAACAAGCATTTAGCAGACAAGCACAAAGAGAGGTAAAACTAGAGCTATACTCAAACGAAGTCCAAATGAACTGAATTTTTGTGAGCAACACCCTAAAATCATGAAAAGACAGCACACCAAATTTCAAAACCTAATTCAAAGGATAACTAAATAAAACAGATTAAGAAAATTTAGAAAAATAGGAAAATAAAACTTGAAAAATAAAAATAAAATAGGAAACGACCTCTTTTTGAAAATCTAACGGTGGCCAGGCAGCATAGCAGCCTGGGTTGGCTAGATCTTTTTTTTTTCTACCCCAAAAGCATATATAATACGTCCAATTCTGACGGTCGGATCAAAAGTTATGACAGTTTGAAGTTTTCGCAAAAATTGGAATCCAAAATTTTTGCCCTTCAGAATCTGTAATACTTTAGATGCTTTTGGTATTTTTCCACGCAAATATAGCCTAAAAGAAGTTACCACACAAAAATTGAAGCAAAAATAACAAGTCTAACTATCAAAACTAAAAATCACAAATAATTCAAAAAAATGGTTAGTGTTCATGTTACTATTCATGCGACTGTTTCTGATTCCGCGGATTGCTTGCTGAATGCACTAATTGACCTGCAGAATTGATCAACACAACCAAATATGCAAGAATCAAAAGGCTCAAAGCACAAATTATAACAAGCACACCCTTAAAACATAATTGGTATAGGAACTGATATAGGAAATAGGCTACCAATTCGGGTTACTGTTCCATTGATTATTAGGGTGAAATTTTTCAGCTTACTCGAATATTACCTTGCTTCCTATATCACTTTCAACAATGAAAAATAATAACATAACAGAAAACAGAACAAACACACACACACAGAACCCTAATTGCAGAACTGATGATCCCCGGCAACGGCGCCAAAATTTGATCGAAGGTCGTACTCGGCCAAATTAATATAGTTTAAATGTAGTACTAGGAAGTGACTCCTAGGTCGTCTCTCAAGGATCAATTGTCTGCGTTAGGGATCAAAAACGTGTAAAGGGGGGTTTTTTTGACAGAATGCAAGAAATTCTAAAATAGAACAAAATTACTAATTAATTGCAGTGATTAAAAAAACAAGTCAGACCTTAGAACAGATTGCGCCTCTAATATCCTTGGTTCACGAAAGATAATCTGTCCTACTTAATTCTTATCAGTCCAGGTTAATCTACTAAGCGAAGATTAACCTAAAACTTCATTACACGAATTAAGCAAACGTGAACCTTGTCAGGGCAAGCTCTCAGGATTAAGCAACCTGAAATTATTGAATCAATCAATATCAGAATCATTAAGCATGACTCTAATTTGAAAAATACAGAACAAAAACCCCAACAAGGAAGAACCAAGCAGAAAACGAATTGCAAAAACAGAGAACCTCCATTAAAGGGTTTGCAATCTGTCCTAGGGTCCAACCCTAGATTTAGCCTTCCATTAATTCGAAATTAACAACAGAAACGTAAATTGAAACGAAACTGAACATAACGAAAACCTAATTACTGGAAACGAAAATAATAACAGAAACGCAACTGAAACGAAATAAGCAGAAAATGAAAATGAAATTAGAGACTTGAAACAGAAACGAAAATAGGCACTGAATTTGAAACACAACTGTATTCAAATAAAACGAAACCCTAAAGCAGAGAAACAGCAGAAAACGAAAATATTCTAAAACCCTAAAAACTGAGCGTGAATAGTCTGTCTGTGTTGTAGACGAAAATTAGT
>PYAF01000698.1:2706-14701 GCA_007407185.1 Glycine tomentella | reverse complement strand
AAAATAAAATAAAATGAAAATAAAATGCTGATGCCACATCCCAATCTTCAAGTCCATGCATTAATTCCAAGCCCATTTAATTATTAATCTGCCCTGAAAATAAAAATTGGAATAATTAAACTTAAAATAATCCAAATTAATTAAAATCTGAATTATCGGTCCAATTAAATCCTAAATGAGAAACAGTGCAGAATATGAATATTTAAACACAAATTAGGGATTAAAATGAGTACAGAAAGATGAGAAAATAAAGGTAAATAGTGACTCATCACTCATGAATATTTATATTTTATTATTATTATGATTTATGAATATCCTATTGTAGTTATAGCTTCTCTGACCAAGCAGCACAATGCTAGTTTCAATCATTCAACTAAGTTTACTTCCAGTTAATGCGCGGGACATAATCCCTTTTGTCCTTTCATACCTAGAGCTTAATTTGCGGCTTGAAGTTATTCTCAACTTAGAAAGAGGGTTTAAAAAGTTCCAACATGATTGAGTATTGTACAGATTGACACCAAAATTTACAACTACAAAAAATCAATTTATCCAACATACCTCCCTATATTGTTTAAGTCAATACCTACTTTGTATGATGCCTTGTTTGGTGAGATAAGCAGCTAGCATTGCAGCCCATCTGCACCATAATCAATGTGCTTAAGTTTAGCATGTGAGTCCAAAAATAAAAACCAAAGAACTTAATTAAATTCCCACAAAAAACTCAAATTATTATAAAGAAATATGGTATCATTGGCCTTAGAGTTTTTGTTTTTTGGAAAAAGCTCAGATGGCAGGCAAAGGAAGGAAGGAATAGTCACAAAACAGGAGAAAAAAAAAACTAACTTCATGAGCAGCCATTGTATGTGTACCCATTGATGTAGCAAAATATATAAGTAGTGCGCTGAAAGCCACCTAAACATCAGAAATTCAAATTATATTAAAAAGTTATACTACTCTAGACAAAGCCACAGATCTAGTATAATACTTGAGACAACCTTTGACATCAATGTTATAAAAACAGGAGCAGCAAGCCCAAATAATGACTGGAATTGACTGGCCACAATTAGAACTCACCACAATATAAAGTACCAAAGCGAGCATAAGAGCAACAATCCCAGCTTGCAAGATCAGATAGATTTATGACATAGTTCTGAAGAGCTCATACTATTCCTACAAGGATAACAAAAATAGGGATAATGACATAAGACAACTTTACAAACTAGGCAATCCGAAGAGCTCATACTATTCCTACATCAGTAATTGACATATTAAAGTGGTGTATTTACCTGATACAACACTGGAAATTAAGTCCTTCCCGATGTTGAAGTTTGGAAATCAATGCCTTTTTCAAAACTGACTACAAATCTAAACCAAAAACTAAAATTGAGTTTCTACTTACCAGATGTGCCTTGTTCAGACGACCTGCACATTAAAAATAGAAATGAGAAATTAGATAATTTTATAACAAATAATATGCATTTGTAAATAACGAATACAAAACTTGTTGAAAATTCATAATGCAAATAAACCACAAATTAATGACATATTGGCAGAATATGTGAAAGAAAGATCTCAAATCTGCAGAGTCCAAAGTTAGAAACAGAAAACAATAATCAACTTAAACATAGAAACTCACATAAACAATTGTTGTGCTGAGAAGAAAAAAAATAGATATTAACCATTGTTATTGTGAGGTCTGTTTACCTTGTGTTTCACTCATTTGGCAACCTCATTTAGCTATATAGCATTCTTGAAGCAACCTCATTTGCTCACTAAGCTTTTCTCTTCTCACCTGCAACCAAAAAGTTGTATCATTAGACATAAAAAAAAAAAAAAAGGTTTTGTCAAGGTTATATCAAACTGCTGAATTAATTAGTGGACTGATTATCTATTTGACTGCCAATAAGATGTCAAGGTTTCATACACAGAGAAGCTGCTAGCTATAGTTGGCCCTACAGCATGTATGACACTAAGGAAATTTGTAGATCATATTACACACTGCTTTAGAGTTTTGTAAAAATGAAGAACATGACCAATTTTTGAGGTAATTGCTAGAATAAGTTCAAATTACTTATTATAACCTATTTCATTTTGTTGCATTGAAGATTAAAAGCAAAGTAGTAGATCGGCACGAAACAAATACCAGACCTTACCATCCAAGTTTCACATAACAGAACTAGTTAAGGCTAGTTGATATGGATAATTATCTCACCTAGAAGAGAGATTCAATTATCTATGACACTTAAGATTAGTTTAAATAAGGAAGTCGAAAGTCACAAAGAATTAAATCAAGAAAACTAAGCCAAGCATAGAAACAAAAAAAGACAAAAAGAAAAGGTTAAGATACCTTCATCTGACCGGCCTGTTTCTATTGTTGATCTTAAGGGCTCATAGGCTTGCAGTCATATCATTAGTCAGTGAGCTATAATTAAAATGTTAATCACAAGACTACCCACTCTTCCTTGTAAAATTGTACACACTAAGAATAGAGTGTAATATTGGTGACATCACTTTCAGTCACTAATTATTTTGTCTAGCACAAGTCTTAATTTTCTCACACTTTACTTTAACTCATCACAAATCACGTGAAAGTAGTTTTATCCTTTTAGATGAAGTCAGGAAGCACATTATTTTGGCAATGCCAACAATATGGACGTTGACTAATTGGCAAATCCTTTCTTTGATAATTGCATATTTGATGATTGCCTTTGATATATTCCAAATTCTAATTGAAGCCAATCTCAATTTTGTGGACTCACTGTGACACTCGGCTTCTCAGAACCTCAATTAGGCCTTGGCTTCAAATTTTTAAAATTTTCCCTTTAGCTAACCGGACCTAACAATATTATTGTACCATTTTTTTGAAAGGCAAAGGTATAAAATATATATACACACACACACACACACACACACACACACACAATAATGCCATAAACAATAACCAAAGCCAGATATCAACAAATCACTAGTTGAAGACCAAAGGCTCCCATATCAGGCTTTATTGGCAAATGGTAATGGCATACAATAAAACAAAATACAATTAATACAAGAAGCAACATACATAATCAGCAGTTTCAAAACCAACACAATAAAAAAGGCATGATGAATAAATTCACATTTCATTGGGAAAGTAAAATAACCCGATGAATGTTGATAAGCACCAAAGTTTCTAATGAAAAGAAAAGGAAACCAGGAAAGCATCACTTATCATCCAAGCAAACAAAAGAGAAAGTGAAATGCATATTATCCAAAAAGCAAGATAATGACATTTGATCTTTGCAAGGGAGTTCACTAAGCCCAATTATTTTGAATTCTTGATTAGATGGGCTCGCTTTAATCCTCAGATTTTTTAATGTCCACTTGGCCTGTTCAAGAAAATAAATAAAAGATGAGATTATTGTATTTAACAGTTAACCAAGCACTATGATCAATTGGTCATTGAATAGCTAGCTTACCTTTGCCAGTCAAGTGAAAAGGGGTCTCTCACATTTTGATTGGATATTAGGAAGTCCACCACAGGCCCAGGGGTAATTATCATCGTGTTTGAGACATCTAAACAAATTATAAGAAATAATTAAGAAATATTACAAGGAACCAATATAAATGCCTCAGCTGCATTTATATTGATCTCCACCATTATGTATCACCTAAAACTTGGGAACCTATGTGAAACATTTTTTTATTTGAACAAACTTGGGGGCCATGTCATGTTTGCACAAATAGTTGACAGGAATGTGCAAAGTGAGATTCACTCGTATGTAATAACTAAAAGATAATTGGCAACCCCGTATGTAACACCCTCAAATTTCAATATATACGTCTATTTTCTTATAAATATGCATTCTTAGAAAAATGACATAAATACCCTTAGACATTTTTGAAAAAGACACAAATGCCCCTGGACAATTTCAGAAATGACAGTTAGGTCCCTAAGGTGGTAAATGACCAAAATACCCTTTAAGGTCAAAAATGCCCAGATGAATGGGGAAATTCTGTGGAACCTAAGTATGGAATAAAATACTTTTAGACAACCAATTATTAATTAAGTAGGTGACACAAAACCATAAGATGAGATTTCTATGAATTTTGAAAACTAGTTTGAAAAAGAACTCGGTTCAAGCTATTGTAAGCATTAGAAATTATAAGGAAAGAATAATTATAATCCTTGGAATTTCATTTTAATTATGGGATAAATAAACCTCTTTAATGATCTAGTTTGGTAATTTTACTAATTAGAAACATAAATGGACCAATAGAAATTTAGATTAAGTCATTAAAAGAAAAGTTATGTGACATGATAAAAATGTAATCAAACTTGGGTTAGTTCCAAAAAGATTTCTAGGATTTTATTTCTATAAAAACAATTAGGATTAAGCCTCCATAAATTATAAAAGCAATGTTATTTAATTTCAAGACACTAATCAATATCAATAAAGCATTAAAATCTCTAAATCTTAGTCATTCAAGCTATTATGTGAAATTGGTAAAATGGTAACATATTTGCTCCAAAAATCAAATATGGCCGTGCACTTTAAGGAAGAAGGAAGAAAGCTTTAGAAAACTCAAGAACAAAGACACTTGTCTAGTTAAAAAGCCATGTAACATGCTACTGGACCATTTGGAAAGCTAGGCAATTATGAACATGGAAATAAAACAACAAAACTTACCAAGGCCTAAGCTATCACACGGATTCAATAAAAAGCAAATGAAATGCACCTTAATCAAGCTACTACACGTGCAAGGCTAGATGGAAGTAGAATGGTGTGGAAATTTCATGAATAAGGACACTTGTATGGTGTTAAAACCTTGGCCAATGAAAATAAACCAAATAGAAAACAAGGTAATCATAAGCTTGGAGATTTTTCTAATAAAGTCACTTTACCTAGCTTATAAATAGGGGTGGTGGGGACCAAATGAAGGCAATTACACTTGAAAGCAACCTAATTCATTCCTACATCCCTTTCACTAAAATTCCAAAGCAAACTAAGGCCCACAACCCTTGAAAGTTCACGTGGAAGCTAGGAAGTCTTGGAAGCTTGTTGTTGAAATTTCAACTTAAGAAATCAAGGTATGGGGAAGTACTATGATAACCATGATTTAGATATTCATTATGTTAGATTCTTATTCATTTTTATAAGAAACTAAGCCTTGCACACCAAGTGTTTGATGAAATGCCTCAAAGAGTTAAAGATTGTTAAATAAAGAATAAGTGACTTAATTTTAGTGAAGGAATGATATTGGAATCCTAGTGTTGTTAAATGTGTTGTAAATATATATGGATTCCAAAAGTTTTGTGGGGCTATGACTGCATGCTTAGACTGTGGTGTAAAACTTTCTGTGATGTTTGAAAGAAGCTCTACTTGTTGTTTAAAAAGTATATGTCATGAAGGGTGAAAGATGTTGAGCTTGAGATGCATAAGAAGAAAAATAACTAAAGATGTGATAAAAGTAAATCATTCATGCATTTTCATATGCATATGCCTTGCGGGGGTTAAACCGTGGAATTGTTGCCTTGCGGGGGGTTAAACCGTGGAGTTGTTTGTCAGATAGCTAAATTGAGTCCACGCGTTCAAAGGAGTTATGAACTGGGGGGTAGTTGAGACAGTGAGGACCACACCACCATGATGATCACATAGGTGGAGGTGACTATCCTACGCGCCACTGGGCTACCCCGACTGGATGGATAAGTTTATTCCACTGAGAAAGAATGGGGCTATCTTGACTGTGGTACCATTTATGAAGAACCTGAGATCTCAGTCATGCATCATTTTAACCAAGAATCATGCATATACATTCATCATGTATCTTATTTTATGATCGTTATTTTGTTTTACTATGAATTTGTTATTTTATCTAACTTTGTTTATCATATACTTACCCTATTTTGTATTTGTGGTTGACACCTGTGATGACCCCAATTTATTTGGGCGAGCAGAGGAACAATAAGCTATGGAAATTGATGAGGAAGAATGAATGAAGAAGCTGGATGAACTGGATGCTATGAATGTGTTATTCTGTTTATCTGTATAAGTTGTTTTGTACTGAGCTATTTGTATCTTATTTTGTGACAAAATATTTGGGACTGTACTTGGACTGTTATATTAAACTATATTTGGACTATGTATTGTGGTGAATTTATGAACATTATAAATTTAATAACTCGTTTAGAATTTTAATTTTACGTAAACGAATTATGTTAAAAAAAAATATTTCCTAAACTAGATACGTAATAAATTAAGTACGAAAATAAAAAGAAGTCATTATACCGTAAGTTTGAAAAGATTGTGAAACAAAGACATAAACACCACAAGGAAATTATGCGTGATTAATACAAAATGGAATCTTATAGGAAAGGAAAACACTACTAGAAAATAGGCTTTTAACATCGATTTTTTGGGGCTTTTAACATCGGTTTTTACCCGATGTTGAAACTCCCGACGTTAAAAGTATCAACATTAACATCGGTTTTTAAAAACCGATGTTATATAATAAAAAAAATAAAAAATAAATAAAATATGCACAACTCAACATTGATTTTTTAAAAAAAATCGATGTGGAAGTAAACTTTCTACATCGGTTATGACAAAAAACGATGTGGAATAGTACTTACAACATCGGTTTTTTAAAAAAACGATGTTGTTTTGAGCAATACAACATCGGTCCTTCTAAGAGGGCCGATGTTAATTTTGCATATTTTACATCAGTTTTTCCTATAACCAATGTGGTATAGTCACTTAAGACATCATTTATTATATAACCGATGTAGAATTTCATTTTTTTTAAAAAAATATGGCATATTCTCTTTAAATGTCACTTGGTCTGTATGATAAATAATTATTTTTAATTAATAAATTTTAAAATAATTATTGAAATTCAGTCTAGAAATAAAAATAAAGTTCATGAATTGGAAAAGATAAGTTGTTAAAAAAATTAAGTATACAAATAACATGACTCATGAGGCTTTGGCTCAATGAGAGTAAATGCTCACATATAACTAGTAAAAGCACGTTTAAGAATAATTCCTAACAATTAATGTTTTTATTTAAAGACATACATATGAAAATAGTGTAAGTTACATTTAAGTTTTATATTTACAAAGTGAAGTAATATGTAAATACCTCTTGATACAATGGTATAACACTTTATTGAGCTAGTGATAATCACAGACAAAAAAATATATTAAGACATCTATGATAAAAAGACTTTATTCATATTCACTATTTTTCTATATAACTTTTTTATGATATTATATCACAGAATATGAATACCTTCCTATAATAAAAACTAAAAATAAAATAGAAATACGTACCATTGATCTTGGGTGAGAACAAGTTTTTTCGTGCAGCTTCTTTTGTGAGGATTCTATTGCCTTTGGCCAAGAGTTAATCCGAAGCTAGGAAGCTAGGAAGGGCTAGTTTACTGCATAAATTAATTGAGACATTTGTCCCATTAGAAGAGTATAACGCCAAAGTGGTTCCAAATGTGAAACATAAGTCAACAATTATGAGGCTGAGTTTGTGTCCACCAAAAGCAAGTACATTCTATACGATATTTGCTCTGGTTAATAATAATTTGAACTCACCCATTCCTCTTGGCTAAAGACACAGTTAATTTACGTTTATCACATGAGTGTGTGGTGTGGTAAGATAAATATGATATGCCACCTAGCAATACAAATCAAACACAAATAACACACAAACAAAGAGCAATTTACATAACCCGAATATATACCACAAATAACATTTAACAAAAAATGCACCAAGATGAAGAGAAATTATTACCATGGGGAGTAAAATCACCACAGGTTACACTATCACCATGACCAATAAATGTATTAAGTAAGGCAGCATTATCAGTATTCCACATCCAAATGTTGAAATCCTCAAAACCAGCTAACGGTATGTGTCCTCTTGGATGCCACCTAAGCCACTGAAAGATTTCATGGCATCCAACTTAGTAACTGTTAACAACAGAAAAAAAAAAACAAGAAAACTAAGTGTGGGTGTGTTTTGTTTATTGTTTTCATTTCCAGTTGATATTTCTTTTACTAATAGCTACAAAAATAACACCTTGTTTTCACTAACAATCTCACCTCAATGCCCCCTCCAGGTCCTTCAAATTTTTTACCATCCAAATTTCCATATACATCCCAGACTTTGATAACTCCATCTAAGCTTCTTGATGCCAAACACTGTCCATCATAACTAAAAGCTAAAATGGATATAGATTCTTCATGACTTGTACAAAATTAATAATAAATTGTAGCTAACATTATCTTGACATTACCAAATATTTTGACATGGGTGATAAATGGAAAAATATTAATCCATCAGTAACTCTTGTATCATGCAAATACCTTAAAAGCCCAATCCCCTTGGCCAATCTTCTAGAGAAATCCTCTGTAATCATCGCCCCCAATAGCCACCAAGGCTACATCTGTTGGGCTGCAGGCAACTGAGTACAACTCCCTTAAACAAGAATTCAAAAAATCAGAAAAATATCATAATTCCCAACTGAGAACATGACTTCAAAATTTAAAAAGGAACAGAAAAAAAATATTAGTTCGTCAATAAAGCCATTGCAGAATATCATGCTACTTAGAATCCTGAATTTCATTTAAATCTAATTAAATGCTTGGCAGTTGGCAGAATCAGGATAGCTAAGCAGAAATAAATAAAAAAGTAGAAATCTTACTTGTATAAGCAGTGAATTTGTGCACAAAATCACCATCGTCATCCTCTTTTGAAATGGTTTAAAGTATAATTTTATCCAATAAATATAAACTTCCAGTTGCTTCTTTCTTTATCCAATCATTTTTATTTTTATTTTTGCTACCTATATAATGTGAAAAATAAAGGCAAAAAAGTTCCTTTAAACTATAAGGTCAGAGCACGGATGGTTAATAAGTAAATAATGAATTTTAGAACTTGAAAAAGTGATAATATGGAACTGATGAAGAATATTCAACTTTGGAACAAAAAAATAAGGTAAAAGAAATTACCGGAAGAAAAAGGAATGAAGATGAGACGATTTTAGTCTAGGTGAGTGAGGGTTTCACTTGCTTCTCTTAGTTTTGTTCTGTTCCTCTCTTTTGCACCAAAGCAAAGCAATGATGGAGGAGGACTTGAAAACGGGTTATGAGGTTGGCCCATGACTCCTCGGGTTGGGCCTAACCTAAATGTTGAAGGTTTTCACTATCGAACTTGGTGGCACTTTCAAACTCGTCTTTAACCATTCGAGGAAACTCTGCCACCCTCCCCACTCTCCCAATCTCCAAAGAAATCCTCGAGATCGTCCACGTCCCCCCGCCCCTCTCCGCTGCCTCCAAAACCAGACCACCCTCGCTCTACGGCAACGGTGACGCTGTACTCGAGCGAGGAGAGCAGAGCAATCGCGAGTGCGTGCGAAACGAAGTCGTCACTGGGAAGTGCAGGACTTGTGGTCTGGGAAGGAGGTGTCGGCAGACATAGGATGCGCAGAAGATAGATACACCTAAGACTAAAAATTAAAAATTATATACATGACGCGGGATAAAGTGAAAAAGCTGATGGTGTATATTTAGTAACATTGGTTTTTAAAGTGAAAAAATTACCGATGTTAAAATTTGCACAACAACATCGATTTTCAAGAAACAGATGTTAATATTGGCACAACAACATCAGTTTTTACAAAAACCGATGTTAACATCGACACAACAACATCGGTTTTTCAGAAACCGATGTAAACATCACCACATTAACATCGGTTTTTATAAAAACCGATGTTAACAAAATTAATTTATTTACAAAAATGCCACCGCTTTTTTGTTAACATCGGTTTTTGATAAAACCGATGTTAAAGTGGTGATGTTAAAAGTATTTTTTCGAGTAGTGAAAGTATGAAGAAGCATAAAAGAAGTGAAAGTAAAACTTTCAACATTGACGGCTTTGATGCTAATTGGTGATAACTTACTTGTCCACAGCTTCTAAATAAGGCAGCAAGCTGCTAATTTGAAGCACAGCTGAACCATGCATCCCAAGACATGATGGTAATCACAAAATCACACCAAAAAATAATTAAAACAAAAATTAAGAAATTGCTTGAAGGAAATTGAAGCATTAAAGATATATGACATCAAATATTTACCAATAAATAAAGAAACATAACATTTGTAAAGCAAAGTTACTGAACAAGCTAAGATATTTCTCAATAAGTTTTTAGAGCATAAAACAACTTAAAACTTGGATGTGAAGCATACTTTTTCTCAGACCTTTTATCCCTTTTCCTATCCTTTCCCTCACGTTTATGCTTATACTATCCTTAGAAACAAAATCATATGAAGCACTGCGATTGACACGATCATTTTTGCCAAATGACAGAGTCTATGATTTATATACTTTTTATACATGATAAGGAGAGGAAATGGTCTTAGTTAAGTATAGAATCCAAAAAAAAACACTAATAAAAAACTTACAATTTTGAAGGCATTGCTTCCGCCATTATACAAGGAAGAAATAAAGAAGGAGCTAGTTCGAGTGCTGCACGTATAGTTTCTGCCCTCAAAGGAATGGCCAATGCAATGAGTTCAGGAAGACAAGAACGGAACCGAAATTTGGAATGTGAATGAACCCCCACTTACAGCAGAGAAAATTATAGCTTTTACAGTGCAGAAGATTGAGTTCATGGAGTTGAAAATTATAGCAAAAAATTCCTAATACAGTACTCCTGCTATTTTAATAAGATATATATTTTTAATTGTACTAAGGCAAATTCTTAATATACTTTAGATTAAATATTAAATAGGTACATGTCTTTAGTTTTTATTCCAATAATTTCTTTACTAGCATACTTTGAATTAAATAAAAATAATCACATTGTTATTTAAAAAAAAAAGTACTTCGTAGATACCATGTCCCAAGCAAAATAATATACATTTGCCTAGAAAGTAGAAGAGTCGGTTTCATTCCCTAAACAGATATTTAATTAGTATACTTCATTTTAGGTCATCACATGTTCACCTCTTCATGACATCTCTTTTCTTGAATTTTTCTTATTAAATTCACAGTGAAGACAATTTTGGTGCATGGTAGTTGGTATAGATATAAAGTTTTGAGAGACATGCTATAAAAATGAAGACATGCAAAATAATTAATCATTATCTTTATCTCTCACTTTTTTTTTAATCTTTTTTAATACACATACATAAAAAAAGAGTAGTATTTTTTGGATACTTAAAAACACCCATTAACAATTATTATTTCTTTCAATCTTTTTTTCCATGTCATATATGCAAGACATAAGCCTAGTAGGATCAGTTTAGTATTGGAGATTTAAATAATATACATAATGTAATTGTTGCGGACTCGGCAAGTGCACCGGTCGCTCAAGTAATAAAGTGATAAGAAAGATATCGTTCCCACGAGGATTGTTTGACCAATTAGATTATAAATTGAATCTATAGGTTGGATGACAAAAGGTATGAGAGAAATGTGTGTGGACAAAGTAAATGTAAAAGTTAAATATAAGCATAAAGTATATACACAAGATGGATAATGGTTGTACCAAACGTAAGCTAATGTAGCTAGGGAGACCCACACCCCATGCTCCTGACATTCTTACATGGATCGTTTACTACATTCATCTATACTAGCTACTCAATCATGCATCCTCATTCAATAATAATTAAGCCCTAATCCCTTAGTGACATTAACCCTTTAACCCTTTTCAATACCCTAATCCCTTAGTAGCATTTATTAGGTTAAGCATTAAGTGATGCACTAGAAAGATTGCAAGCTTACATCCCTATCCCTAGGTGATGTAAAACAAGTCACCACACTTGGTTCCAAGACTAAAGCCCCAATATCCCTATTGTGAACCCTAGCTCTAAGCTCTTACCTAGATTGATCAAGTCTAAGAAAGAGATAAAGAGATTCAAGCAAAGTGTAATGAAATAACATAGCATAAAGGAATAATAACATTCAATCCATTCCAAATGAGATTTGCATAGAATGTTTGC
>PYAF01000697.1:0-31293 GCA_007407185.1 Glycine tomentella | reverse complement strand
AAGTACTCTTAAAACTAGAACTGGGTAAATTTATTCTTTACGTTACGATCACTAGGAATAGGGCGTACCGTTTAGATTGCAATTAAACACGCGAATATAAACGTAACGCTGGGATATTTATCTTATATGCGAGGGATCGATATTTGATAAGTATTCTTAGAATTTCCAATTGCGAGGAATCGATTTGGAATGATTTTACATGTGTATCAATAATAAAAGAAATTAACTTATGCATGGTAATATTAATTGAATACTAAGGGGTAAGAATGATGAACTCCAATCCTGTGCTTCTCTTTAAATTAAATCTCGTTCTATTTATTTCTGCAATTTTCTGTAATTGTTCGTAATCAAGTCATACTAAGTTTATTATTTCCGTCTTTTATTAATTTCTATTTCAATCAACACTTGAATGAATTTCGTCCACTATTATTGTACATAACTATTAAACTGTCAAGTTCTACTTAAATTAATTGAGTAAACCAATTCCCTGTGGAAACGAATCTTATAAATTTTGTAACTTGCAACGATAAATCGGTACGCTTGCCGAGAGTTTTCCTAAACAGTGTGTAGAACTCTGCGTTTGGACAAGCACACATATCTGAAGGATCGCGAAACAACACCGTTAGTCTGTAATAGGGAAAACTCTTGGATAGGTAAGGGGAGTTTATTATTTTGGCGATAGTTTAGATACCATAGTTGGGGGCCAGGGAGTCCAACTATGAAGATAATTGTCTATCCCTGCTGTGTGTTGGTTTTCAAGAAAAACTACGTTTTTAACTAATAGGATGCGATATATTTATGATTGATGTGTGTTTGTTCCTGTGTGTGCTCTTTTTCAATAAAAACTGTTTTTAACTAATGGGATGCGATGAATTGACTTGTTGATGGATAAAACTGTGAATGATATTTATTATTGTGATGATTGGATTTTTGGGAAAAGTCTTATAAGAGGAGACTCTGTCCAAAATTTTATAATATGTATTCCTATTTAATTCTTTATCAAATTTTTAAATGGGCATAAGAGTGTGTTTTCTATATTGTAGTCCTCCTCTTTAATTTAGAATTTTCCTAAAATACTAGTCTCGTGGTAATATGGACTGTGGATGAATGAAGTGATATTGATGTCATTGATAATGTTGAAATGAGATGTTATTGATGTGTTGGTGATGATTGAATGCGATAATGATGATGTGTTTGATGATGTACAAATGAAATAATGTTGATGTAGTTGATGATGTTGAAATGAGATGACTTTGATATGTATAATGATGAAATTAGATGATGTGATGTGGATATTGATAATGTGATGGAAGTCCAAGACAAACCAAAGATCTAGAAGGAGAGCTTGAAGCACTTCCTTTGGTGAGCTTCAAGGGACCAATGACAAGTGCTAGGACTTAAGCACTTCAAGACTATATTCAAGCTAACTTGGACAAGAATGAAGTTGCACACCATATCAAGGATGATAAGAGCTGGATTTTGATGTCTCAAATTCAATATAATCCAACAAATTCCAGCACTTGCTAGAAGAAATTCAATAAAACAATTGTAAATAGGTTTTTATTGTTTTGATCAATTATTTTGACCTTGTAATCGATTACAACATTTTTTGTTGCAAACAGGAAAAAAGCTCTTACTGCTTTAATCGATTAAATGACTAGTGTAATCGATTATTTCATTGATTTAATTGATTACAATAGTGAATTAATCGATTAAACCAGTTTTTAGTTATTGTAAACAAGAATAAGCTCTTACTGCTTTAATCAATTAAATGTCTAGTGTAATCAATTATTTCATTGATTTAATCGATTACAATAGCGAATTAATCGATTAAACCAATTTTTAAGCTACTCAGCACATGTTTGGGAAGCCAAAGGTCACTTATTGAAAGCTTGCACTTCAAGCTTCATTTAGGCTTCATTTCAATTTGTATTTTCTTACATTTCAGTGACATTTAGCTTGTAATTTCGTGGCCTATATAAGGTGCCAAAACTGAATGTAACTAACTTTTGGTTCATTAATACAATTTTTGAAAATTGTTGTAAGAGTTTCTCTCTTGTTCTTTTTCAAGAACTTTTGAGTCTTATCAATGGCTTCCCAATGCTATTGTGGTGATTTTTCCTAGGCTTATTGGGAATCCTTTTCCATGGTGTCATTCATTGTCTTCACCTTCATCCCTATCCTTCTTCCATCTTCCATTTTTCTGCAATTTAAACTCTGAAAACAATCCCAATTCAATGAGTGCTAGAACTTATGAGTTCTTGAGGTCTGCTTGAAGCTTGGGTTCTATTGCAAGGAAGATTTGGGAAAACTTAATGGCTATGGGTTCAGCTGTATCTCATCATAATGACATCGATAAGAGATTATGTTGATGCTAATAATATCATTATGTGATATGGATATATATTGACACCAATGGAGGGTGCATGACTGGTTACCCTTGTGAGGAAGGATGTGTTTCTAGACGGGTCATGCATTGATGGTGCCCATGATTGTCATTGTGTGATGTGGATATATATGGATACCCATGGGATGTATGACTGGTTACCCTTACGAGGAAGGATGTGTTCCTAGTCAGGTCATAGATTGGTGGTGCCTATGATTGTATGTTGTGTATGTACATGTGGGATGCAATGACCGGTTGGTTACCCTTGGGAGGAAGGATGTGTTCCTAGCCATGGTTAGTGCATCGGTGAGCCCATATTAAGGTGTTATGTATGTACATAAGGGGTGTATGATGGGTTACCCATTGCGAGGAATGATGTGTTCTAGCCGGGTCATACATTGATGATGCTCATGTTGTTGGATATAAGGGGAGTATCATGAAGAGTGAAAGACTTTGATTCAGAAATGAGTTTTGAGCTTTCAACATGCTTGAAGTGCCTTGAAGTTTTGTAAATGATTCAAGTGTAAGAGAAAGGCAATCTGATTGATCCTTGCATTGCATTGCATTCATTCATTATTAAGCTTAAATTGTTTTCATTAAGACATCAAAGTTTTTATCTTTTTGGTTAAGGTTTGAATCTGATTAAAAGGTTTTTGGAAAAATGTTTTCTTACTGTTTTAATCGATTACTTAATAATATAATCGATTATTTTGTTCTTCGTTCAATCTGGAAAACCTTTATGAACAACTTAATCAATTACCTATCGACTTAATTGATTATTTGGCCTTTGATTGAAAATAAACTGCTTTGTTAAATGTTTTAATCGATTACTTACTTAGTGTAATCGATTATATTGTTGAAAATTTATTTTAAGCCTTCCTGTGATAATCGATTACCATTATCAGTAATCAATTACATAGTTCATTTGGTAAAAGCTTACTTTTTGAGTTAATCAATTACCAAAACTCGTAATCGATTACACAATTCATTTTGTGAAATAGAGCTTTCTGTCTTAATCGATTACAGCTCAGTTTAATCGATTATTTTGCTTGTTGCTGAAATCCAGAAAGCTTCTTTAACATTTTAATCGATTAAGTGGTAATTTAATTGATTACATAAGATTTTAATCGATTATTTGGCGCGTTTAATCGATTACAGTTAGTTACAAAATCTATTATAAATAAGATTGATGGCTTGGCTTGTTTTCTATCTTGACCACTTCGTATTTATGAGTATACACAAGTCTTCTAAGCCTTTCAAAGTGATTTTCTCAGTTTTGTTACTTCTTGCTTCATTCAAAACATCAATGGGTCTTTGAATGATTCTAGAGCAAGAAACTTTTCAAGGTTAAGGAAAAACATGGTCTGATTTTGTTTGCTATTCAACTTGATTTGGTAACCCATGTGCATTACATTCATTAGATCATCAGGTTGTCTCTCTCCTTAATCTTAGTTTGTAAATTCATTTTTGAATTTCTTTTGTAATTTGCTATTGTAAGTGGGTTCTTCTTGATTGGTTACAGAGAAGGGTTCTCTAGCTAAAGAACAAAGTACTGTTCTCTGGTTCTTGCTCCTTAGAATTCTAATAGGGTTTTAGATTTCTATTCTTTATTTAGTGTTGATAAAGGGAGGGTTTTGTAAAAGCTTGTAAGAAAAAAATTTATAATAGTGGAACTCTAATTCAGTGTGAATTAGAAGAAACTAGATGTAGCTTTTGTTGTGAAGTGAACCAGTATAAATTGCTTGTGTTTTTGTTTCTCTTTCTCTATTACTCATCTTGGTCATTGATTCTTTGATTCATATCCATTGTCCAACAAGTTCTGTTTTGATCTATTGATTTCTTGAGGCCGAGGTATTTGATTGAATATAAAGATTTCTTGGTTTTGAAAGTGATAAAGATCCTGAACTCTGATTTGAATTAATTTTAAAATACCAAGGTTTTAACCAATTCACCCCCTCTTGGTTATCGTGAGTATTCCTATTATTTTCAATTGGCATCAAGAGCTGGTTGTTGAGAGTTATTCAAGATCACTATCTTTTCTTCAAAAAGAAAAATGAATACCTCACAAATTACCTTCAAAGAAGGTGCTTCTCTCAATCGTCCTCCGATGTTTGAAGGAGAACACTTCAGTTTTTGGAAAAATAGAATGAAAATCTTTATTCAATCAAATGACCCAGGTGCTTGGAATGCTATAGAAAAGGGTCCTTTGATTCCTAAGAAAACTATTGGCAATGAAATGATTTCCAGAGAATGGGATGAGATGACAAATGCTGAACAAAGAGTTGTCCAATATGATTTTAAAGCTAAAAATATGATTACCTCTAGACTTTCTTCTGATGAATTTTTTAGAACAGTGAGATGCACAAGTGCAAAAGAAATGTGAGAGATGCTGGAAATAACTCATGAAAGAACTGAAGAAGTTAGAAGATCAAGAAAGCATGCCTTGATCCATGAGTATGAGATGTTCAAGATGAACACCACAGAAAGCATTTCTCAGCTACAAACAAGATTCACTCATATAGTCAATCATCTTCTAGGTCTTGGGAAGATCTTTGATGCTGAAGAACTAAACATCAAGATCTTGAAGTGTCTCACAAGACCTTGACAACCAAAGGTGACAACAATCAAGGAATCAAAAGATCTATCAAAGGTGTCCATGGCTGCACTATTTGGTAAGTTACTTGAATATGAGCTTGAAATGTCTCAACTAACTTGTGCTGAAGATGCCGAAAAGAAAAATAAAAGTATTGCTTTAAAAGCTGCATCATCAAAGTTTGAAAAAGTGGAAGATTCAAGTGAAGAGGATGAATAGGACAACATGAACTTGATTGTTATGAAGTTCAACAAGTTCTTGAGGAAAAACAAGAACCAAAAGTTCACAAAGAACAACAAGAACAACAACAACAAAAGGATTGACAACAATTTTACTTGTTTTGAATGTGGAAAACCTGGCCACATCAAATCAGAATGTTAAATCTTTTTGAAAAAGCAACAAAGTGACAACAAGGTGAGGAAGGAAGGAAAATCCAAAAGAGCCTACATAGCTTGGGAAGATAATGAATCAACAACTTCAGAATCCTCAATTGAAAATGAAGAAGTTAACATGTGTCTCACTTCCACAATCAATGAAGAAGATGATGATCCATCAATTGATGGAAATGAGGTAAATTCTGAACTTGAACAAGCTATTAATGCTTTCCAAGAAATGCATGAAGAAGCCCAAAAGCTTGCAAAATCCAATAATAAGCTCAAAGGAAATCTTAGATGACATGTTGCAAAAATTATTGAATTGCAAACTGAAATTTGCAACTTGAAAGAAGAAAATGAAAAACTTGTTTCAAGTTAAAAAATGAATGGATGTGTATGTGCTTCTTCTACTACTAATGTTGGTAAATACAATTTGCTGCAAAAGGATTTTGATGATTACAAAAGAAGTCAAGGAGAAAATACATGTTACTCCTATCCAAAAATAGTGATTTAATTGATCTTTTGAGAAAGCTTTACAAAGGTAAATGCAACTTGGCTGAAATGTTAAGTGTGCAAAAGTATGCTGGAGATACTTCTGGTTTAGGATACAAACAAGGATCAAAATCTTTTGGAAAACTGTATTTGTGCCTCCAAAACAGAAGAATCTAAAGAAGTTCAAAAACTCAAAGATCAATCAAAATGATTTCTTGAGAAAATCATCAAAATCTGTAACATGCAACTATTGTATGGAAAAAGGACATACATCTTACAAATGCTATGCTAGGAGATTCTATGTGCCTAATGGAAATTGCATTTGGGTTTAAAAGAAAAAGAAAGCTGCTAACCCCTATGGACCCAATCTCAATTGGGTACCTTCCTTTATAAACTAATTTGATTTTTGCAGGTATGTCTAAGAGCTAGATCCTCATTATGGTACCTTGATAGTGGATGCTCTAGACATATGATGGGTGACATGTCTATGCTTACAAATCTAACTCTTAAAGATAGAGGATTTGTCACTTATGGAGATAATAACAAAGGAAAGATCATTGGAGAAGGCAACATAGGAGATAGCTTTAAAACCAAAATTAAAAATGTTCTTTATGTGGAAGGATTGAAGCATAATCTCTTAAGTATAAGCTAAATCTGTGATAAAGGATTTAAAGTCTCATTCAATGAGAATTGCTACATAATTTGTGATGGGCAAAGTGGTGAAGTGATTCACATAGGTAAAAGGAAAGGTAACATTTATTTACTTTCAATTGATCATGCATTCTTTCACAACACTTCATGTCTAATAAGCAAGATTGATGAATCTTGGCTGTGGCATAGAAGGGAAAGTCACATTAACGTGCATCATATGAACAAGCTAATTAAAAAGGATTTAGCAATTGGTTTGCCCAAACTCAAGTTTGAAAAGGACAAACTTTGTAATGCTTGTCAAAAGGAGAAACAAACCAAAAATTGCTTTCAAAGTAAAAACATTGTTTCCACCTCTAGACCCCTTGAATTACTTGACATTTACTTGTTTGGTCCTTCTAGAACTATGAGTTTAGGAGGAAATTATTATGGGCTTGTCATTGTAGATGATTACTCTAGATTTACTTGGACTCTGTTTTTGAAATCCAAAAATGATGCTTTCCATGCTTTTAGAAAAATGGTCAAGCTTGCTCAAAATGAAAAAGGTAGCAAAATTATCTAAATAAGAAATGATCATGGTGGAGAATTCCAAAATGAACATTTTGAAAAATTCTGTGAAGAAAATGGAATTAACCACAATTTTTCAGCTCCAAGAATACCTCAACAAAATGGTGTTGTGGAGAGGAAAAACAGATCTCTTAAAGAAGAAGCTAGAACTCTTCTTCATGAGACAAATTTGCCAAAATATTTTTGGGCTGATGCTGTAAGTATAGTTTGCTATACTTTGAATAGATTCTTATAAGGCCTATTTTAAGGAAAACTCCTTATGAGCTATACAAAGGTAGAAAACCAAACATTTATCATTTGAGAGCCTTTGGCTGCAAGTGTTTTGTTTTAAACAATGGGAAAGAATCACTTGGAAATTTGATGCTAAAGCTGATGAAGCAATTTTCCTTGGATATTCATTACATAGTAAAACATATAGAGTTTTCAATAAAAGAACAATATGCATGGAAGAATTTGCACATGTGATTTGTGATGAGTCTAATCCCTCAAAAGAGGAAAATAAGTGTGATGTAGATGCAGGTCCTATGGAGGAATTTATTCAGCTTAATGGTTCCATAAATAAGGAGAAAGAAGAACCAAGTGCTGAAATAAAACCATCAACACCTGTTCAAGAGCCAAAAGATAGGAGAACAACAAGAGATCTCTCACTTGATAACATTATAGGTGAAGTTTCAAAGGGAGTATCTACTAGATTTTCATTAAGAAATCTATGTTGTAATATGGCTTTTGTTTCTCAAATTGAACCTAAGAATATTGATCAAGCATTAGTTGATGAACATTGGATGCATGCCATGCATGATGAGTTAAATCAGTTCAAGAGAAATGAAGTTTGGAAACTTGTTCCTAGACCATCCTCTCTGAAACCCATTGGCACAAAATGGATTTTTAGAAATAAACTTGATGAGAGTGGAATCATAGTCAGAAATAAAGCTAGATTGGTTGCAAAAGGTTACAACCAAGAAGAAGGCATTGACTATGAGGAAACCTATGCTCCAATTGCAAGATTGGAAGACATTAGGTTATTGCTTGCATATGCATGTTTAATGAATTTTAAACTTTTTCAAATGGATGTCAAAAATGCCTTTTTAAATGGATACATTGAGGAGGATATATATGTTGAATAACCTCTTGGTTTTACTGATTTTAAACATCCAAACTATGTTTTTAAACTTAAAAAGGCTCTTTATGGTTTAAAACAAGGTCATAGATCTTGGTATGAAAGACTATGCAAATTTTTGCTTGAACAATCTTTCACAAGAGGTCATGTTGACAAAACCTTGTTCATCAAAAGGCATAAGAATGATATCTTATTGGTTCAAGTATATGTTGATGATATAATTTTTGGTTCAACTAACCATTTGCTATGCAAGGAATTTTCTAAAGCTATGCAAAAAGAATTTGAAATGTCAATGATGAGAGAATTAACATTCTTTCTTGGACTTCAAGTGAAGCAAATGAAGAATGGAACATTTCTCAATCAAACCAAGTATTGCCTTGAAGTGATCAAAAAGTTTGAAATGGAGAAAAGTAAAGATGCTGCTACTCCAATGGCAACATCAACCTATCTTGATTCAGATGAAATTGGAAAGAGGGTTGATGAGTCAAAATTTAGAGGAATGATTGGATCATTATTGTATTTGACAGCCAATAGACCAGACATAATGCTAAGTGTGTGCTTGTATGCAAGATATCAAGAAAATCCCAAAGAGTCACACCTAACAGCAGTCAAAAGGATCCTCAAATATCTCAAGGCAACACCAAAAGTTGGTCTTTGGTATCCTAAAGGTGTATCAATTAATATTATTGGTTTTTCTGATTCTGACTTTACAGGATGTAAGTTAGATAGAAAAAGCACTAGTTAGAGGAACTGAGTATGAGCATTCAGATAGTGAGGAGTCTGAGCTGGGGGGTGCTTCAGCAGTGAGGAACTCACGCCACCCATGATGATCACATGAAGTCTGGGTGATTTTCCTGTGCACCACTGTGACACCCTGACTGATCATGCAAGTTCTGGACCAGTGATTGGGGCTATCTGACTGTGGCCACTAATGTTGATGATTTTATGATAAGCTGAGATCTCAGTCATGCATCATATAAAAAGATGAGCATGCATCTTATGCATTACATAGTTGGGTTACTGTTTGATGATCTGTATACTGTATAGGTTGTGTGGTCTTTTTATAATTAAGATTTTATCCATATGTGCTTATATATATTATTCAAACTATGTTTATCATAAACTTACCCGAGTTGTGTCTGTGGTTGACACCTGTGATGACCCCAATTCATTTGGGCGAGCAGAGGAACAGGAAAGCATGAGCTGTAGATGAAGATTGTTGTAGAAGTTTTTGATGAACTGTTTGTTGTAGTCTGTAATTTTGTGGCATGTAATTTGTAGTAGACCGTGTGTGTATTATTTTGGATAACTGTATTTGGACTGTATCTTATTATTATTATAATTCAACCGTGGTGAGGAAGAACCATGTACGTCACAAACGAATCATTTGCAAGTGAAGCGAAAACAATTTTCGTGAAAATTTATAACTAAAAACGTTATAATACAGAAAGGACATGAATTTCCATATAAAAACAATCAAGCACGAGTGAGCTAAGAGAGGCGTTACACTCTTCATCATGAACATAGGGCTGAGACCAATGCAGCCTTAGAGGAAATTAAGTCTAGGCTAGAAAGTATAGAAGCAACAGTGATGTTTGATAAGTCTGAATCTTTCTAGTTTATAAGCCTTGTATTTCCTCTTTTATCTTTTATGTTTTCTGGTTTCTTTTTTTTTAAGCAATGTACTCAGTTCCCTTATTAATTAATGAACTTGTTTCTATTTCTCCTACTTGTTATCCATTGTGTTGTTTAATTTTTGACTTTGATAAGTGAAATAGGGGGAGAAATGGTTGATTGATTGTTTGCTCTGCAGTGTACTCTGTTTTACCCTGTTTTTCTGCACAATTTTTGCACCAATCCAAAATTGAATGAATTATCAAATTAAGGGGGAGATAAGTAATCAAATTAACAAATTAAGTTAGATATACAAGTTAATGAATGATGAATCAAGCAAGCAAATATCTTAAGACTTGTTCTTGACAAAAAGTCTGTGATTATTTTCAGGTTTGAAAAAGCTTAAGTCTTCTATTTTGATTCCCTCAAAGAACTTCAAGTCCAACAAATGTTCAATCAAGAATTTGGCATGTTCAAAGCCAAAAAGGGGGAGATTGTTGAATATAGGGGGAGTATCATGAAGAGTGAAAGACTTTGATTCAGAAATAGGTTTTGAGCTTTCAACATGCTTGAAGTGCCTTGAAGTTTTGTAAATGATTCAAGTGTAAGAGAAAGGCAATCTGATTGATCCTTGCATTGCATTGCATTCATTCATTATTAAGCTTAAAAGGTTTTCATTAAGACATCAAAGCTTTTATCTTTTTGGTTAAGGTTTGAATCTGATTAAAAGGTTTTTGGAAAAATGTTTTCTTACTATTTTAATCAATTACTTAATAATATAATCAATTATTTTGTTCTTCGTTCAATCTGGAAAAACCTTTATGAACGACTTAATCGATTACCTATCGGTTTAATCGATTATTTGGCCTTTGATTGAAAATAAACTGCTTTGTTAAATGTTTTAATCGATTACTTAGTGTAATTGATTATATTGTTGAAAATTTATTTTAAGCCTTGTTGTGATAATCGATTACCATTATCAGTAATCCATTATATAGTTCATTTGGTAAAAGCTTACTTTCTGAGTTAATCGATTACCAAAACTCATATGAATCGTTTCTACTCATTACTGGTGATTTCATTCTATTCATAATGTTTGATTCTACTTTATCACTAGTTTTATGAAATTGGATTCTAAGTTTGTCTGGGAAGTGTTCTTAGAATTTGAACTGAATGAATTCACTCTTTACGTTACGTTGCTAGGAATCACTACTACAAATACACACAACAACGACAAGCGTACAACGACGATTGTTCCAAAACCGTCGTAGTAGGTTGAGCGGTGGCAGTTTTGTAATTATATGAAAAAATTTGCACTTTTGGAAGACAAAACAATGACGGTTTAAGCAAGACCGTCGTAGTTGAACAGCATTCATAGACGGTTATCTAAAACCATCTTTGCTGATTGTTGTCCCAATTTCTTAAATTAGGTTTTCTTATTATGTTTCTCAAAGCACACCATCAAAGCGTTCATGTGAAATATCGAACATGCAAAAAACCTGAGCTCCGACATTGACAGTGCCGACTCTTCAGACGACCTTCGAGCCCATTTCGTGGGTCACCGTTGAAGCCGCATTCTTGTTGCTGATGCCTTATTGCTGTTGTCATTTGGGTAAGCAACTACTTCCATTTTAATGCTTTCAGTTATGCATAGAAAAATTTGTGGTGCAGATACAAAGTGGTTGTACCATACCTTGCTTTTAATTTGGGTCATGTTTTGGTGTATAAGGATGTTATTCTTCTGTTATCGACGGTTTTACAGGTGATATTCTTGCATCCAGCTGCGCTGCATCCCCATATCTACAGTAACAGACATAGTGTTTTGGGTATGTCTGTGGATTTTTCAGTTACCGTTTAATGTGGTTTAATCTTTGGGATATTTCGTTCCTTAGTGATTTTTTCTGTATATATTCTGGCATACCCTTTTGGTACATGGTTTTGTTATGTGTTGTTGCTAGTGTTTTTGTTTATTTCATTTTGTTTGCTTGTTTTGGCTTTTATGCTGTGGGATTGTTTTAGCCCTTTTAGATATGTATTGTAAGTGTGGTACTTTGAAGGATGCAAAGTTTATTTTCAATCGAATGGCCAAGAAGGATGTAATCTCTTGGAGCACCATGATTGCTGGGTTAGCCCAAAATGGTTTTAGTATGGAAGCACTGAATTTATAAAAGTCCATGAAAGTGCAGGGTCCAAAACCATTATCCAGTGAATCCATTGTGTCCATGCTTCTTTCTTTCTCTGTCCCATTTACCTGTACCTCCTTTCTTACTTTGTCCCAGTCGCTTGCAAGCTTTTTTCAGTCTCAGGTTTTTCTTTCCTTGGTTGTGAAACCTTTATTTTGCTCTTTTTATCGATAGGGTTGGGAGAATAAACTTGCTTCTGAGGATTTGATTCAGCCCTACTATTTTCTAAGCATCCCTGGCTGTTTGTTGCAGATATTTTTTGACTGTCAAGACCTTCTGCATCCTTAGGAATATTGTAGCTATCATTAACTACATCATCTTCGCATCTGCCCAATATACAAGAAGCATTTAATGAGTTTGTGAATTCCCTGCTTTCTGATTCTATGGATTTCTGGCCTAAAATGGTGATTAGGTGAAGGCTGACTGTAATTTGTATGAGATTCAAATTGAGAAGTGTCTTGTGGAAGGACTAAATACTTGCTTAATTGTCCATAAGGGTCAATGGTTGGTATCTCTGGAACAACGGCATGAAGGAACTACAGGTAATTGCTTTGGTGGATAAGCAAAGTTGCTAGGATTACTAAATGCTGAGCAGACATTGGGACTGTTGTTTCTGCCTATGCTACAATTTTGTTTCACATGTTCTACTGGATGCAGCTGTCCATCTTTATTTCTATCCTCAAATAGTCATACTCCATTTACACTGTTGTAAAATTCCTTGAACATAGTGGTCTTTCCTACCTGTAAAGAATTTGTTGAAGTTAAAAACTGATTCTTTTTGTGTTCACACCTGCAGTCAAGACCTTCTGATTCTGAATTGGATCCTGAGGAATATCTATTTCTGGCATCTTGAGTAATTGAAGAATCAAGAGAATTTTGTGGTGATAAAAATTCTTCCACTGAGCTCTGATTATTTGGCTTTATTAGGCTCCCTTTTGTGCTTGAAGTTTTACTGTCTCTCCAAAGCTGTTTTGCATGATGGGGTGTCTTAAAGCCAAGATGATAGGTTGGTTGCTTTAGTGTCCCATATCTATATGATGTTATTGTATCAGCTGGATTTACTATGCAGAGTCCTGCTTCTTTAAACAACGTGTTTGTGTCAACATCATATGATTTCTTGTTGCTTTTTTACTGAAGAAAAGACCTTGATGCTAGAGACAAAAAGGCAGAGCTGCAAAGAAGGGAAAGAAACATCAATTTTTCTGTTGGGTTGCTTTTCATCATTTGTAGAGAATTTCATATATTTGCAAAACTCATAGCAAAGTTAGAGCAACGACATATTGTAATTAGAGATCGTATTCCTTACTATTGGTAGCAGACAAGAAGCACATAAGACCGAGATAGAATATATGACTACTTTTGGGCTCAGAGCAACGTACTTAAATCTACAGCCAGCTGATATTTATAGCAGAATAAAGTTTGCAGCAATAGCATTGCTGTTAGTTAATATGTCAGTGAAGTTGAGTGAGCTTATTCTTTCTCTTTTTCTTTATGTGCTTGTATATTTGCTTAACCTAATGGTTCAAACTATAGTAAATACCTTGAACTATGGTTCAAACTGTAAACTAATGGTTTCAATTAAATCAATGGGAAGGCTTGTGTCTTGCTCCTGCACTATATCCTGTTTTCTCTATGTCTGAACCTCAGTTTTTTCTTACCCTAGTAATTGTAAAACCTCTCCTAGTTTATACTCCCAATGTGTGTGCAAGGTCTCTTGATTCCTTCACCTATGTCCTTTGATTCACATCAACTATGACTCTTACTCATCCTGCCATCAACTCTTATTGTGCTTCAATAGAAAGAAATGCAAATATGATATTGGTTGCGTAATTGATTTTTGCTAGGAAATTCACTCCTCCAACACTGGAAATTTTGTTGCTTAAGACCTAACATGGGATCTGTTGGTGACTCAATTTAAAAGGTGACCTTAAAGTAGTCATTGAAAGTAATTCAAATGAAATGTTCCCCCGTTTAGACAACTAAAAACTTAGTATATAGAGTTGTGAGACATTCAAGGAGAATTTGTGGGTTTAAACTCCCATGTTTTCTCTTAATGCATAGTGGTTGCCTCTCGTTCTTTAATGCATTCAGTGAGATTGTTTTATGTTTACCATGTTCAAGTTGTTTCTATGTTTACCTTGTTCAATATGTTTATCTTCTTTGATGCATTCAATGAAATTGTTTGATGTTTAACTTATTCTTTAGGTGAAGCGAGATGAATTACTTCAGTTTGCACAAGGTGCCATCACCGGGTTTAAAATGAATTCTGATGCTTCAAGGTAAGTGTGAAGCAATGAGTTTCAATTGTCACTTTCTTTGTACCATATCTGCTAGACACTTGAGTTTTGAGGCTAGATCTGAAGTTTAATTTCCTGAATGTATTAGTTGTGTTTATCAATGCATTTAAGAAATTGTATGAACTAAGAATAGCATATGTTATTTGAAAAATTGTAAGATTATATTCAATTTACAATTTGAAATTATATTTAGCGACTTATATATTTGATATGATGTTAGATTAAGTTATTAAGGACTTGTTGAGTAATTCCAATAGGAAAACAAGTACTTGCGGTATCCCCGTGTAGTTTGTAATGTCCTGCCAATGCTACACTAAACTAATTTGCCAATTGTATCCTCAATTATCATGTGAATGGCCATATGACAATCTGTATAGCACTTGATACATCTCTCTCCCATATCTCGGGCCATAACATGATCCTGAGAATGGCATGAGTTTTGCCAGCATGAGTCATTGAAGCCTTCGTTGGAGTTATACAGCCTGTTGTCAAATACTTGTTGTCAAATTTGTTTGTCGGTTCTCGTTGTTGATTTCCCAAGTCTATGCAAAAAATATCCTTGGCATATTAATCTTTCCTATCAGTTGATGATATTATTGAATTGCTTAATTGAATCAAATGCTTGTATATGTGTGAGTTCTTTTCACTTGTGTAAAAAAATTCATGTTCATACAATGCCTGTTATTGGAAATGGTTATTTGCAGATTTGTGTAGTGGCTGCCAACATACCATTAGGTGTGATGATGATACATTTGTTTGAGTAAAGAACTCATCTACAAAGCAAGAAAAGTAGTAAATGGTAGAAGTCTCTGTATTGGTAATATGAATTACCGCAATAGGCCACTTCGTGGAAAATGGGCTACATAAGGTATAATGTTTCTCTTAGTTTTTCTTTCATGTTGTTTTATTTCTAATTATCTTTAACACATGTAGTTAGGTTACTATATTAGTGTGTGAATTATGGCTTAAACACAGTTGTTTTTGCTTCTTTTGTTTTTTTGTAGTGCACAGTAGCAAATTGTTAGGATATGCAACATGTGTGTTCGTTAAAATTCCATCAATTTGCTCTGCTTTCTTGTCTACACTCCCTTGCTCAAGAGGTAACTTTCCCATGCACAGTTTTAACTTTCCCATAATGCTCAAGAGGTTTCTAATTTGCCATGTTGAATTAAAAGCTTTTGTATCTGTCTCCGTGTAGATGTCATTCTTATTCTTATATTAAATTAAGTGTGTTAGTTCGTTCATATTTGAACCTTCTTATGGTAACTATTGATTCTTGTCCTCAAATTCAGGATCTTCCTACACTGGTGTAGATTTTTGTAAGAGGTTGTGTGATAAAATGAAAGGAAAGGAGAAAGAGATAAAACTAAAGAAAATGCAAAATGCTCAAATGGAAATATGCCACAGGATCTGTTACACAAAGATATTATGATTGTCTCACTTTGAATCATTCATATTATTATTCTAACCAAAATTTGAAAATATGTAAGCCTTAAGTGGAGGTAACCAAAGGCTAAAGTCTATTTGTTGGGTCACTAATAGGACCAGGATATTCAATTAATACTATATTTGTGATTAAAATAATGTGAGTGTCTGCTTTGAAGAGTGCATATCATGACTTCGAGATAAATAAATTATGCATGTATAATTTTGAAATCATAGTTGATACTGCACTAATCTTTCCCTAGTTTTTTTAAACATTTTGACTTTTACTATTTTATAGACAGTCAAAAAGTCACCCAAATCTAATTGCAGTTCAAGAAACACTATGCAATTAAGAAAAAAACAAACACAGTCAATTGAATTCAATTCTTGCTTTACTGAGGCTAGACAGGAACCACCAAAACATTTTCTCTATCTTCACCTACAATCTCACCGAATCAAATTTATTTACATTGTAATCCAATAATAAATTACATGTACAATTAGATGGTTGAGTTTTATAATAATTACTTTAGAAATGTATAGTGATTTCTATTTGTATTTTGTTGCTCTTTGACCATCCAAATCATATTGACTATGGTGCATCAAGTAGTTTCCAGAGTTCTTTTACACAGTGGTATAGTATTGCTACAATCTGTACATGAATCCAAACATAGAAAGCAACAAACAAGTATGAAAAACTCTACCCCGTCACCTTCATCTCTTTGTGATACACTTCCTAAACCAATCTGGTATGCATGACACTCAGCAAGTTATTGTTCATCAAATAAGTGCTCTGTTACCAGAAAATTCAGGGGACCCAAAATCTTTTGTCAAACCAATCTGGACCTGCAGCATCTACCAGATCCTTACATCATCATAGCATCATGAGTTATGACATCTTTTTTCCCTGATATCCATATTCATGACCTCAACATCTCATTCCTTAACTTGCACTTTGCGTCTATCCCAACAACCTGTAAATAAATACTCTTATCTTTATCTACGTATGAAATTTTCTTCCTTAGTTGACTTTCCAACTAATTTCATATGTGTTCCTAATTTCATCTGCTTTATCTATGTTGTCTCAAGCTTCGATGTCTGTTGAGTATTGGGATCATGTTGTTACTTCTGCTGTGTATGCCATTAATCCCCTTCAATCATCATGTATTTATATAGAGGTACCTTATCAGAAGTTATTCAAAACCCAAAAGATCTCTGTGTTTGGTTGTGCTTGCTATCTTCTTCTAAGGCCCTATAACCACCACATACTTTAGCCAAGGTCTCAAGAATGCCTTTTTCTGGGGTTTTCTCTTGCTCACAAAGGTTACAAGTGCATGGCTACAGATGGAAGAATTTTTATTTCCAAGGATGTGCTATATATTTGATGAATTCAGTTTTCCTTTTCTTCGGTGTTTTCGTGAATCAGCTTCAGACTGTCCATCTACTGCACCTGCTTCTCTTGACTATCTTGTCTACTCCTTCCACATCAGCAACTTCTGTCACACCAGCTGGTCATACACCTGCTTCTCAGTCTGGTTCTGAGGTAGTTGTTAACCAGTCACCAACAGTTCCATCCTCAATAGATGTTGGTCCTGCTACTGATCTCCTAATCCTTAAACCATGAGTCTTTATCCACTGTGGCTACTTCCTCTATCAGACCACAATACACTCATCCAATGTGTACTAGGGCCAAGGCTGGCATTGTTAACCCCAGATTGCACTGTACACTCCTCTTAGCTCATGCTGAACCTAAGTCTACAAAGTCTGCTCTTTCTAATCCGACATGGCTACCAGCCATGAAAGCTGAAAATGAGGCCTTGATGAATAATGGAACTTGGTGTCTCCCTGATTTGCCTTCTAACAGATCAGTTGTGGTTGCAAATGGGTCTTTCGGGTTAAAGAAAATCCTAATAGTACTATCAGCAATTACAAAGCCAGACTTCTGGCCAAAGTCTTTCACCAACAATTGGGTTATGATTCAACGAGACCTTTTCTCCTGTAATCAAACTTGTGACAGTGACAATTCTTCTCTCCCTGGCTGTTACTCACAAGTTGAGTGTTCAACAATTATATGTTAATAATGCATTCGTCAATGTAGTTCTCTCTGTTGGTTTTGAAAACTCCAACAAGCAGGTTTTGTGTAAATTGCATAAGGCGATTTATGGACTTAAACAAGCCCGTAGAGCCTGTTTCATAAGTTGAAGGCTACTCTATTTCAATTTCAGTTCAGCTCAAGCAAATGTGATTCCTGTTATTTGTTTACAGTGATTCAAAATATACTGCCATTTATATGCTTGTTTATGTTGATGATATTATTGTTATTGGGAACAACACATCCTTCATCCAATCCCTAATGACCAAACTCAACTCTGAGTTCTCTGTTAAACACCTAGGATGTCTTGATTGCTTCCTAGGAATTGAAGTCAGACCTCATCCCAATACTGCTCTTATACTGTCCCAGTCCAAATATATTAGCGATTTCTCTGGGAAAACCAACATGGATGAAGCCAAACCAATCCTTCTCCAATGGTTGGAGGCGGCAAATTAACCAAATCAGGCAATGAGCCTTTCCCTGATCCCACACTCCACAGATAATGTCATCTGTGTTCCTAATTCACTGAACATCGACTACATTATGTTTTTCCTATCGCCTGAATAATTTCTATGTTTATCAGCATACTTTTTATACTATTGTTCTTGAGCTTTAACTAAATTCATCTTCAACTCCTGAATTAGCCCATCTCTATCTCTACTAAGATTATTAATGTCTTTTAACTTGGAAGGTTAATCTAGTCCTTTAAGTAATAGTGCAGGTTCCTGGCCATACAAAGCTGTGAAAGGGGACATCTTTGTTGATCTATTGTAATTAGTATTAAACCAAAACTCAGCCCAAGCTAACATATCAGGCCATTGTTTTGGCTTAGCACCAGTCAAGCACCTTAAGTAAGTTTCCAGACATTTGTTCACCACTTATGTCTGCCCATCACAAAGACGATGGTATGCAGTACTCATCTTTAGCTGTGTGCCTGCTTGCTTAAACAGCTCCTTCCAAAACAAACTCATGAACAAGTTGTCCTTGTCTGACACTATAGAGTTTGGAAACCCATGTAATCTGACCACTTCCTTTATGAACACATTAGCAATTTCCTTGGCAGTATAAGGATGAGACAATGCTAAAAAATGACCATATTTTGTCAACATTGTACAACTACTAAAATTGTGTCCTTGCCTTGTGCCTTAGGCAAGCTGCCAATGAAATCTAAAGATATATCAGTCGAAACCTTAGTAAGGACAGTCAAACGCTGTAATAACCCTGGTGCAGCTAAAGTGCTTCAGTTATTTCTCTGACAGATTTCACACTCCTTCTTCATACCATGCCAAAATACCACACTAGCTACCCTTTTCAAGGCCCTAAAGAAACCAGAATGTCCTCCTACAGGTGAATCATCTAGCTCCTTCAAAATTATAGGAATTGTAGATGAATTCCTAGCCAGCACCAATCTGTCCTTGTAATACAATCTCCCCCCTTTTATAGCATATCTTGCTTTCTCCACTGTTTAAGTTAACAACCCTCTGTATACTTCAAAAACTTGTTTATCATTCTGCAACTCCTTCTCCCAATCCACCCATTCCTCTTGCTTCACCACCGAAATGGCAGTGAAAACAAATTGCCATGAAAAGGCATCAGTTACCACATTCTCCCTTCTAGGGTTGTATTGGATTTCAAATTCATATTCAATCAACTTAGTAGTGAAATTTTAAGACAGCCAGTACAAAATGTTGTAAATAACATGTACATAATAAGGAGTGAAATATTTTGATATATTCAAAAAGGAAACTTTAATTACAACTACCGAGCAATCAAAACTGAAAATAATCACACCTTAGGCTTCATTTGTTGTTCATGATCATTCAGATCCTTTAGTTCCTACATATGCCAAAATCAAGATTCAGAAAACATCCTTCTGATTCATAATTGAGAGTTTAGCATTAGGTATTATACCAAGAATCAATACCGTCCAGAGGCTTCCATTGTTGAAAGATATGTTGCAGAAGAAAGTATTGAGTTTTGTTCAGAATACATGGATGCACTTAAACCTATTGGGATTCCACAAAGCCGTCATGAACTGGCAGTGGCAGGTAAGGGTACACGCGGACACAATGTAGTCACATTCAGTAGACAGCAGGTTTCACAAGCCCATTTATATGTTTTGAATAACACGAAATAGGCTTTGCCTTATATAGAAAGGCACAAACAATATTTGAAAGACTGTCACCCAAGACTGAACATTATGAAGGTGTTGCAAGAACATAATAGAACTTTTGTTAACTGGTTTAAAGACCAGATTCTTCTTGATGACAGTGCCTCCAAGACATTAAGACTGTTAGCTGTTGGTCCAAGTCTCAATGTCCCCACTTGGAAGGGATACAACATCAACAACTATTCCTTCTACACAAAAGCACAAGACGAACATAGTAACGTACAGAACAGTGGGGTTAGTGTTGATGCAGCATCTGAGCACTTTTGTGGTGCATCTGACAACAACCCAGTTCAAGCTACAATGCCTTACTTTGGAGTCATTCAAGAGATATGGGAGCTTGATTATACTTCATTCAGGGTGCCTGTGTTCAAGTGTCAGTGGGTCAATGGTAACACTGGTGTGCATGAAGATCGGTTTGGATTTACATTAGTAGAACTAGATAAGGTCGGTTACAAGGATGAGCCTTTCATAATGGCTGAACAAGCCAGGTAGGTATTTTACATCGAAGATCCTTGTGATGCAAGATTTTTTGTGGTTTTACGTGGAAGAACGTGGGGCGCAAGTCACCATCATGATGCAAGTACTATTGATATTGGTGACATACCTCCTTTCTCAACACGCATGCCTTCCGTTGTTGAAGACCAAGAAGCTGACGATGAACATGCAAATCGTGTTGACCATGATGAAGGTTTATGGGAGAAAATTAATACGTAACTACAACATAATCAAGTAATTGTTTTAACCACTTATTTAATCAAACAAATTACAGTACTTTTAAATTTAGTAAATTCATTGTACACCAACTATATTGTTGTTATCACTTACGTATTTTATTGGTTTTACTTATGTTTTGCAGATTGATGGCAACATCGCCTGTGTCCCCTCCCATTTCAAACGCCTGTTCTGAATCCACATCTAGGCAGAGTAGACAGTCCACCAAGCTTAGAAGGTAGACTTTGAGATCCTTGGACGAGCCAAGGCCAACGGTAAATGTCAACCCTAATACTGGGAGAGGATCAGGCAATAACAAAGAGAAGTTCCACAACTATCTTGGGGTCGTTGCAAGATAGAAGATTCCTATTACACATGCCTATTGGAAAGATGTACCGATGTCCCTAAAGGATCTAGTATAGGATGACATATTGGTATGTGTGCTTACTAAGGCTTTGGTTACTAGGGTAAAACTCAAATGATAAACACTTTTAAATCAAATAATGTGTTGGTTCACGTGTTGTTGTAGGCAAAATTTGATATCCCCAATGCTGGAAAAGCAAAGAAGAAGGTTATGGCGCCTGTAGGCACAAGATGGAGACAATTCAAGTCTTCTCTAACAACTAAATACATATATGCTGACCCAAGCAAAAAACGTAAAGATGATCCCTTACTTGTGTATGGTCTAGACACAGAGACATGGAAGGAGTTTGTTGCGAGCCGAACATCTGTAAATTGGCAGGTTAGATACACATTGCATTTTTTGGACATCAACGAAATTAACTTGTGAATGCCATGCGATTGAAAGCTGATATTACCACCAATATTTGCGTTGACAGGGAATTAGGAAAAAGGCCTAAGAAACTCAAAAACATAATGATTGCCCACACATTTTGTCTCGGGGGGGCTATGATAAACTTGAGAAGAAGCTTATGGAGGAGAAGATTAAAAAACAGCAACAAGATGCAATGAATACTGAAGATTCATCATCTGTTGTTTATCCTCCATCTCCAATTCAAAGACAGGTGAAGTGGAAGATGGCCCGAACAAAAAAATATGGAACCATAACATCTGAGGCTGCACAACAAATAGCTGATAAAATAGTGAGCGTTCTAAAATCGTTAATTTGTTACATTTAGTTGCATAACATTTCAAATTAACTTACTTAATGATGTAATGGTTGCAGGACGCTTTAGAGGAACAAATGACACAAGGTGGATTTGTTCCCCGAGGTCAACATGACATACTAAATGCTGCTATCGGGAAACCAGAGCATCCTAGTCGTGTTCAGGGAGCAGGCTCTGGTGTGACAATCAGCCAATATTTTGGACGCAACTCGGGTGCGTCTAGTGGCGTGTTTACATCCATGACACCAGAGCAAGTGGCTGCACTATTCCAGAACCTAAAGGACGATTGGAAGCGAGAGTTGAAGGAAGAAATAAAATTAGAGTTGTCTCAAATGGCCTCACCAATTTCAAATCCAGTTGAGGCAGACGAGGTGTAACACCCCGTAGGCCTCCGATGCGTTATCATTAATAATATCAGTTTATCACTTAACACATCCATTTAAAACTCAGCGGAAGCACAGAATCGCTTTTCTTGATTCATTATGTATGGAATAAAACATATAACAACAGCACTAGCACAAAGCCAATAACATATCCCTGCTGATCCATTTCTTGTCTCATACACAATTTAGATGGATGAATAGAATACATGGGCAGATAATCAAATATACAACAATTGAACTCAGGAGGAATCTCATAAACATATCATAAATAGTTATGTACATAGCCATATACATCAGTATCTTCACCACACTGTGGTTATACAAATTATATCAGCCCTCACCGAGGGTTTACAGAACTATACAACCCTTATCAATGGTACAAAACATAAACAAAAATTAAAACTGAGCCTTCAAGCTCCATCTGCTGCTCTCAGCCAAGCAGAAATGTCTCTACTCGGGCCTCCTGCCCTGAGATTGCTCTCTTCTGCCTGAAGAGTCACCTGAAATCATAAATCCCCACACTGGGTGAGATACATATCTCAGTAAGCTCAGGGTACTTGGGAAATCATCCCCACCCTGGCCCACAATTCACAATACAAACATCAGACAAGCACACACATCAAATCTGGCCCAATGGCCTAGCTCTCTGACCCTCATACACATGAGCAGTTATCTGCTCCACACCCATGGCAGAGAACCCTCAATGCCTTGGCAGAGAACCCTCAATGTCGTTCCACATGGCAGAGAACCCTCAATGCCCTCAATACATGGCAGAGAACCCTCAATGCTTTTCACAGTTCATAGAACAACCAGGCACAAATGCACACATAGTAATATAAGTATGCGACATTCAATGCATGCATTATGAATATGACCACCACTCCCCCGGAGTGTGGTGTGCAACCAAGTGGGAAATCATTTCCTAGGGACTCAGAACTTACCTGGCAAAGTATCACTCTACAGTTCTTTCCCTGGTCTGTGGCTCCCGCCACCAACAGTCTCAATATGACGCCCTAATCAAGGCATATACTAATATCAAAACCAATCCACAGGCATTCAAACACAGAAACATATCATATCAGAATTCCCCTATCCTAGGGTTCAATCAAGTCAAGCCCTCATTAGTCTTTTCACAGACCACACAAGGTCTACCAAGGCTGAATACCAAGCATCTAAGTCATCCCAGACTCAATGCAATCCCATGCCTGAGTCCGAGCTCACATCAGCCTAATAGTTCAAATACTATTGGAACAGTCCAACCTCAATCAAGGCACCATTCTATTAGCCTCTCAGGCTCAATACAAACATAATCAAGGCTCTAGCATGTCAGATAATCATCACAAGTGACTCTACACAAGTCACACATGCAACCACAGAGCCATGACTCAAAGTTCACTAAATCAGAAACTGAAAGCTAATCCTTAATCACTAAACCATTCTAAGCGAGTTTCTCTACAGGACCCTGGGCTAATTCTAGCCCCAGTTCATATGGGTCACTATTCACAGGGAACCCCAAGTCCTAAAATAACCGAGGAAACTCGAGTTCCTTACCTCAGTGGCAACCAGAAAGGCCTCAGGACAGCTTCCTCGAGCTCTGGTGTCCGTTCCAAGCCTTGGGTCTCGGCCACTCTCAAGTTCTCTAAGCTTTCCTCTTGAGAAAACAAACTCTCACTCACAAGAGGTTTTAAGAGAAAGGATGAAGGATTGAAGCTTTCTAAGTGTTTCTCTCACAATCACAGGTCGTAGGGAGGTGTTTAGATCAAGCAAAGAGGTCCTAAGAAGCTTGGGGATGTCAACAATGGAGGTTTGGGGCTGGAGGAGGAAGAAAATTGTTTTCTCCCTCGGTTTTCGAGTTTTATCCCTTAAATAGTGGCCCTGCCCGAGGTCTGGCGCGATCCGCGCCACCTCCGGCGCTATCCACACCACAATGGCGGTGCTCTGGTGCCAACAGCGCCATCCCCACGCCATCAGCGTCAACTTCCCCAACCTGTGGCGCCATCCGCGCCACACTGGCGCCGTCGGCGCCAACCCCCTCGACCAACTGACGCTATCCGCGCCACACCTGGCGCTGACCGCATGAAAAACCCGAGAGAATTGGGTTTCCAGGGCACTTCCGGCGCGACCCGCGTGACCCTTGGCGCTATCAGCACCAACCTCTGGGCCCAGTGACGCTACTCGTGCCATAACCACGCCATTAGCATGAACCTGCCGAACGTATGGCGCTACCAGCGCCACCCTGGGGCCCCTAGTGCCACAGCCAGTGGGTCTGGCGCTATCAACGCCAACCCTGGCGCGACCCGCGCCACACCTAAAACCAGATGTCCACAAATGAATGAGGGTCCTTACATTCACCCCTCCTTTTTAAGGAATTTTGTCCACAAAATTCAGAAACATACCTGTTAGCCAACTCGGGATGCAACTATAGCAGCTCTTGCTCTCGCTCCCAAGTTGCTTCCTCAAGCGTCCTACCTTCCCATTGTACCTTGACTATGGGAATGGTCTTGCTGCGGATCTTCTTCTCCATCCGGTCCAGAATCCTTAAGGGCCGTGTAGGACTCGTCAGATTCTCTCTGATCTAGACTGTGTCAGGCTCTACCACGTGTGAGGGATCTGCTATATACTTCTTCAACTGGGACACGTGGAACACATCATGCAACCCTGACAACTGGGGAGGCAAAGCTAGCCTATAAGCCACTGGTCCAACCTTCTGAAGGATCTGATATGGACCAATGAACCTAGGACTCAGCTTCGTTACACCCAAAGCTCTTCCTACTCCCGTCACTAGAGATAGCCTCAGAAACACATGATCACCCTCCTCAAATTGCAAAGGTTTGTGCTTCTGATCATAATAGCTCCTCTGCCGACTCTGAGCCTTCATCAACTTGTCTCTGATCATTTTGATCTGCTCAGAAGTTTCTTGAACCATTTCAGGTCCAAGGAGCTTCTTCTCTCCTACCTCTGTCCAACACACTGGAGTCCTGCACCTTCGACCATACAAAGTGTAAGGACCCTCACTAGGGTGCGGCTGGTGCCAGATCCCATGCTGATAGCGCCAGGGATCCTTAGAAGAAAAACCCTGTTGAGGGTGTGGCGCGGATGGAGCCAGGGCTGGCACTGGTAGTGCCAGACCCACTGGAAAGTGGCGTTGGGAGCGCCAGGTTCTCTGGAAGTTGACACCTGGGGCGTCAATGTGGCGCCAGGGGCGCCAGATGTTTTCCAGCCAGGGCGAGTCACGCCAGAAGCAGCGCAGTTGGCACGGGAAGTGGTCTTGAAAACTCATTTTCTTTGGTTTTCCACGCGGCCAACACTAAGGCTGGTGCGGATAGCCCCACAGGTTCGGGAGGTTAGCGCTAGAGGTGCAGGAGTTGGCGCTGATGGTGCCAGAGCACCGCCATTGTGGCGTGGATGGCGTCGGAGCTGGCGCGGATCGCGCCAAAGCTCGGGCAGGTTCAGTATAAAAGGGGCAAAACGCGAAATTGAAGAGGAAATCAGCCTCTTCTTCTTCCCCACGACCTCAGCCTCCATTAGAGAGTATCCCAAGCTTTCTAGGACCTTTTGGCTTGGCTAAAACACCTCCCGATGATCTTTAATCTTGCTAGAAACCCTTTGAGAGCTTTAATCCTTCATCTTTCCTTTTGAAAACCCCTTGAGAGTGAGAATTCATTTCTTCAGAGGAAACCCAGAAACTTGAGTTTGGCGAGGAATCAAAGCTCAGCCGGGACAATAGAGCTTGAGGAAGCAGTCCTGCAGCTTTTCTGGTCGCCACTGAGGTAAGGAACTCAAGTTTCCTCGGTTATTTTGGGAATTGGGGTTCCCTGTGAATAGTGACCCCTATGAGCTAGGGCTAGAATTAGCCCAGGGTCCTGTAGAGAAACTTGTTTAGAATGGTTTAGTGATGAAGGATTAGCTTTCAGTTTCTGATTTAGAGAACTTTGAATCATGGCTCTGTGTAGGCATGGGTGACTGATGTAGAGTCACTTGTTGTTGGTTTTCTGACATGCTAGAGCCTTGATTATGATTGTTATGAGCCTGAGAGGCTAGATGAACGGTGCCTTGGTTGAGGTTTAGACCATTCCAGTGATAATTGAATTATAAGGCTGATATGAGCTTTTGCTCAGGCATGTGTTGCATTGAGTCTAGGATGACTCAGATGCTGGTTTTCAGCCTTAGTGGACCTTTTATGGTCTGTGAGAGGCCTAGTGTGGGCTTGTCTTGAATGAACCCTAGGATAGGGGAATTCTGATATGCTATGTTCTGTGATTGAATACCTGTTGGTTTGGTTTTGATATGGGTATATGCCTTTATTAGGGCGTGATATTGAGACTGTTGGTGGCGGGAGCCACAGACCAGGGAAAGAACTGCAGAGTGATACTTTGCCAGGTAAGTTCAGTGTCCCTGGGGATGATTTCCCATCTTGTGTGCCACACCACACTCCGGGGGAGTGGTGGTCATTTCATGATGCATGCATTGGTTGTTGCATTTGTGCTTGTGATTCAGTGCTTTGATTGTGATAGATCTATTAGCCAATAGATAGATATGGACCTCCCTAGGAGTTGATGGTTTCCTCCTAGTATGGTTGGCTCATGGTTGAGGTAGCTCCCAGGGAATTGGTTCCCCAGATCATGGGGATAGAAGTTGAGGTAGCTCCTTCTATTCTCAGAGGTACCATATATATGTGCATCCATGCGAAGGGGTAGCACCCAATGGGATGGCACAGGTGTGAGTTCCGGTCTCACACTAATATAGGCGTTGAGGTAGCTCCACCATTGTTGTGGGCGTTGATGATATCCGCCATTGATGCAGGCGTTGAGGAAGCTCCACCATGCTTGTATTGTTTGCTCATATTGTTATGAGGGCCAGAGGCCCGGGCCACTGGGCCATTTGTTTGTGATTACCTGATGTATGTTTCATGGGAAGTGGGCCAGGGTGGGGGAGATTCCTCCATGGACCCTGAGCTTACTGAGATTTGTATCTCACCCCGTGTGGGGATTTATCTTTACAGGTGACTCTTTTGGAAGAGGAGAGCAGTCTCAGGGCAGGAGGCCCTAATGGAGACAGACCTGCTTGGCCGGTGGCAGCAGAGAGAGCTTGAAGGCTCAGTTTTGTGATGTTATGCTTTGTACCCTTGATAAGGGCTGGTGTGTGTACACCAGAGTTATGTATAGTTCTGTATACCCTCGGTGAGGGCAATTATTCTTTTGTATCACCACGGTGTGGTGAAGACTCTGATGTATATATATGTACAGAACTATTGATGCTATGATATGAGTTTCCTCCTGAGTATAATGGTTGTTGACTTGATAATCTGCCTAAGTGCTTTAGTTATCTGTCTTTATGGTGTACGATATGAGAAACTGGATCAACAGGGGTGTGAAAATCTGTCTTGTGTGTGAATTCTATGTGATTTGTTTATTCCATACATAATGAATCAAGAAAAAAATAATTTTGTGCTTCCGCTGAGTTTTTAAATAATGTTTTAAGCGCTAATCTGATATTATTAATGATAATGCACCGGAGGCCTACGGGGTGTTACACAAAGCCTCATATGGTGCCATGCCCAGGGTGGCATGAAAACTGTTGTTATAGGAGAACTCCACCAGAGGTAGATATCTGTCCCAGCTAGAACCTTGCTCCAAGGCACAAGCTCTCAGCATATCCTCTAGAGTCTGGATGGTCCTCTCTGTCTGACCATCTGTCTGAGGATGATAAGCTGTACTCAACCTCAGCTGGGTCCCAAAAGCATTCTGAAGAGCACCCCAAAACCTAGAGGTAAACTTCGGATCCCTGTTACTGATAATGCTCTCAGGAACCCCATGTAACCTCACGATCTCCTTCACATATAACTGGGCCAACTTCTCCGTAGTGTAGTTAGATCTCACAGGTAAGAAATGAGCAGACTTGGTCAGCCTGTCCATAACCACCCAGATGGAATCATATCCACTCTGAGTCCTCAGTAACCCTACCACAAAATCCATGGAAATGTTGTCCCATTTCCATTCAGGGATCTGTAAAGGCTAAAGTAGACCAGACGGTCTTTGATGATCAATCTTCACCTTCTGACACACTAGACACTTAGCCACATGCTTAGCTATGTCTTTCTTCAATCCTGGCCACCATCTCTTCAGGTCATGATACATCTTGGTGGCTCCTGGATGAATGCTGAACTGGCCCTTATGTGCCTCAGACAGGACGACATCTCTCAACTCGCCCTTAGGCACCACAATCCGATTTTGGTACATCACCAAGTCGTTATCCTCCCAGGAAACATCCTGTTGGCCAATCATGGCCCTCACAACCTCATCCTGCTGCTGAGCTTCTCGGATCCTCCTGATCAGCTCATTATCCACCTTGGTCCTGCTCAACTCAAGACCATGTGCACCTTCTGTCACCGTCAGGTGCATATCTCTGAGTTGCTCAATCAATCTGCATCAGAGATCATCAAACATGCAGCAGTCACATTCTTCCTGCTCAAAGCATCAGTAACCACATTGGCCTTGCCCGGATGGTGTCGCAGCTCAAAATCATAGTCCTTCAGGAACTCTATCCAACGCCTCTGTCTTATATTCAACTCTTTCTGATCAAAGAGGTACCTGAGACTTTTGTGGTCACTGAACACTATCAACTTGGCACCATACAGATAGTGCCTCCAAATCTTCAGAGCAAACACCACAGCTGCCAACTCCAAATCATGAGTAGGATAAAACTCTTCATGAGGTTTCAGTTGCCTGGAAGCATAGGCAACAACCTTCTTATCTTGCATCAACACACCCAAGTCCTCGCTTGGATGCATCACAAAACACCTCAAAGACTCCCTCAGGGTCAGGAAGAGTCAGCACTGGAGCTGTGGTCAACCGCATCTTCAACTCTTGGAAGCACTACTCGCACTCATGGGTCCACACAAATGGAACCCCCTTCCGTGTGAGTCGAGTAAGAGGTACCACCAACTAGGAAAACCCCTGAATAAATCTCCTGTAGTAGCCAGCTAATCCCAAGAAACTCCTGATCTCAGACACGGCCTTGGCCTTGGGCCTCTCCTAGGACATCACTGCCTCTATCTTGCTGGGATCCACTGATACACCAGCTGCTGAGATCACATGGCCAAGAAACTTCACCTCTGTCAGCCAAAACTCACACTTGGCCAGCTTAGCATACAACTGCTTGTCCCTCAAAATCTGAAGGACTGTCCTGAGATGCTCGGCATGCTCTGTCTCCGTCTTGGAGTAGATCAGAATGTCATCGATGAACACCACCACAAACTAATCCAAGAAAGGTCTGAATACCCTGTTCATATAGTCCATGAACACTACTGGGGCATTCGTCAAACCAAACAGAATGACCTGATACTCAAAGTGACCATACCTAGACCGGAAGGCTATCTTAGGTATGTTAGCTGGTCTGATCCAAATCTGATGGTATCCGGATCTCAGGTCTTTCTTGGAGAACACTCTGGCTCCCCTCAACTGATCCAACAAATCATCAATATGAGGCAGAGGATACTTGTTCTTTACAGTAACCTTATTCAACTGCCTGTAGTCCACACAAAAGTCTCATACTATTGTCCTTGTTCTTCATAAAGATCACCGGTGTTCCCCAAGGCGAAATACCCGGTCTGATGAACTACTTGGACAGCAGGTCTTCCAACTGCTCATTCAGCTCTCTCAACTCTAGAGGAGCCATACGATAAGGTACCACCGAAATTGGTCCCACACCCGGAACCAGATCTATGGAGAATGTAACACCCCAAAAAATTAGAGAATTATAGACAATTACTAAGAGTAAAATGTTAATGAAAGGCAGTAGAAAAATTTAGGGCAAAATGACAAGAACGCCGCTGAATAATTTCAGAAATGACGTTTATGTCCCTAGGATGAAAATGATAATTTTGCCCTGAACAATTCTGGAAATGACCAGTGAATCCCTAGGAGAAATTACCAAAATATCCTTGGACAATTTCAAAAATGATAGATAGGTCCCTAAGGCACTAAATGACCAAAACACCCCTGGATATTTTGTTAATGACCAAATTGCCCTAGGAAGTCCGGTAAGACATTTAAGGAAGAAATGTTATAAATATTCTCAGATGGGTTAGAAATAACCAAAGATACCCTGGGTGACAATTACAGAGATGTTCTGAACAATTTTTTGGAAATGACAATTATACCCCTAGGGTGAGGGGTAAAATTACCAAAATGTCCTTAGGTCAAAAACTGACCAGATGACTTTAGAAATTTGTGGGAACTTCACCATTGGATAAAATACTTTTAGAAAACCCAGTATCAGTGAGGTTGGTGGCGGAAGACCTTAAAATAAAATTTCTACGAATTTTGGAAGATTGGATGAAAAGAGCTTAATTTAGACTACCCTAGGCATCAGAAAATTATAAGACCAGTATGGACAGGATCTATAGAATTTTCCCTTAATTGTGACAGGGATAAGTGCTCTAAATAAGTTAGATTAGTAGTTTTAATAATTCAAAGCAAAACGGACCAATAAGAATTCAAGAAAAGTTATTACATGTAATTGAAGGAAAAATTGGTTGATTAGAATTCCTAATACAAGCTTTGGCAGTATGATGCAAGATCAATGGAGAAAAGGTCTAAGAAACTTTAAGAATGAACACATGGATGTTTAAGAGGCTTAGGAACTTGCTATTGGTCCAAATGGAAAGCTAGTCATAAATGCTTAAAAGATATTTGAAGCAAATTTTATTTTGTTTCCTTGAGCAGAAAACGTAGACATCTATAGGCCTTATTTCAAAGATCCCAACGGTCAAAAGCTATATATATAAGTTAGGAGTATACCATTAAACTTTTAAGAAGATCCAACGGTTAACGAGCCCAGAATTATTATTTTACAGAAACGGGTTTTTCCAAAAATGAAGCAAAATACAAAAATCTATTAAGCCAAAGCTACGTAGATTTGAATTAAAATCAAATGGAATACACCTTGCTGAAGCAAATACACGTGCTATGCTAGGTGGAAATGGAATGGTGTGGAAAACTCTTGATCAAGGACACTTGTATGGTAGCAAAGTAATAACCAATGAAAGAAATCCAACCAAAAAGCAAAACAATCATGGCTTTTGAAGATATTTTCACTTAAAGCTTATTAACT
>PYAF01000696.1:61239-71844 GCA_007407185.1 Glycine tomentella | reverse complement strand
CATTTCTACAACCTTAGGGATATTTATAAGATTTCCTTCTCAATATATATATTACTAAAAGACCTAGGGGTATTTTGGTCATTTTCCAAAATATCCATGGGTATTTTCGTCATTCCCCTAAATTCTTCTGTATTGCTTCTAATTAACATTTTATCCCTGTAGTTGATTGTGATTCCAAAATTTTGGGGTGTTACAAACACCTCTTCTTCCTAAGACAACACCTCATTGTCCCAGGTCAGCACCATCGTCATCTACAACGAAGAAGACTAGAAAAGCAACACAGCTGAGGTCATTGGCTACCAGACCTGCTGGTGCTAACAGACCAGTGGTTCATGTGGATCCTACCACTGGGAAGGCTGATGGTCCTCAAGCAAAGAAATTGAGGACGTATCTAGGGATCGTGGCTCAAGACAAGGTGGATGTCACCATTGCTAGCTGGAAGAAAGTTTCTGTAGCGTAGAAGGAGTTGATTTGGAAGGACATTCAGATATTACAATTAAATATCCAATGTCATTATTTGTAGTAATACAATTTAAACTTGTTTTTTGTATCACAGGCTGAATTTGATATACCTGAAGCGTTCAACCAACGAACGAAGAAGAAAATTCTGCAGACAGTAGGAGAGCGATGCAATTGAAGTCAGACCTGACCTTGAAATGGGCTCTTGCACAAGGCAAGGACGACGATGCAAACATTGTATGTGACAAATACAGTATCAGTAAGGAAAAGTGGCACCAATTCTGTGAGAGTCGTAGAGCCACTTCATGGGAGGTTAGCTGAGTTGCATTGTTTTACAATTTCACAATTATGAAGTCTTTCAAGCACATGTTTTTACATCTATCTGTGTTATTCTTACAGGATGCTAGAAAGAAGGCTCAGGCCGTCCAGATGCTGAACACTGCCTCTCACGTGTTGTCTCGCGGGGGTTATGATTTGTTAGAGCAGAGATTGATGGAGGAAAAATAAAAGAAATGATTGGAGGAAGCAGCCCAAGGTGAGAGCACCGAGACCATTGTTCATCCTCCGTCGCCTATTAGACGACACGTGAAGCGGAAGCTGGCTCGCACAAAAAAAACAGGATAAATGACATTTGAGGTGGCACGTAAAATTGCAGAGGGGATTGTAAGTCAAAGGATGGTTTCATTGGTCATTGATGAATTTTTCCTAACAAATTATAAAACTAATTTTCTACTTATTTTGATTGCAGGATTCCTTGGATGAGAAATCCACACAGGGTAGCTTTGCCGCCAGTGGACGTCAGGATGTCCTAACTGCTACCATTGGACGACCATAGCACCCAAGCCGTGTCCGTGCTGCTGGAGCAGGTGTGAAAATAAAACAATACTTTGGACCAGTTGCATCAACCTCTCGTAAGTCTAAGTCCATGAACCCTGAGGCCTTGGATCAACTTAAACAGAACATCAGGGAAGAGCTAGAGTAATCAATCATTGAGAAAGTGACTCAACAACTGATGATGTCCTTCAGCCAAATGCAGTCCCAGATGTAGTCTATTGTCTAGTGTCAAGGTATGATGCCACCTTTAATGGTTGAGGTCAGTCCTTATGGTGCCCGTGTCAGCACCAAGGGAAGTTGTGTTGATACCTCGGGAAATGACCCAGACATAGGTGCATCTGACAGGCGTGGGTTGTATGTGGATGACAATCCTCCTCGCCTAGTTGCCCTTGGAAGAGCTTATGAGGGGTCGACAACCGTGCACAACATCCCTCTTGGCAATGTTCAGGTCAAGGTGGGTGTTGAGGAAGTTCAAGATGCTAATGCTCGTGTCCCTGTACCCACTAACGAGGTTGAGTTAGTGGGGCAGGCCCTTAACACTTTCCTTGCTTGGGCGACACATCTTGTAGAGCCTATTTTAAAAAAGGTAATTCATTTTTGGCTTGTTTATTATCATTTAAGAATGATTTGTCTCATATAAAGTGAAGACGATCATTCACTTATGTTTGTTACCTGTTTAGGATAAATAGGGACCCGAGGGAACGGCGAAACCTATATATAAGTCGGAACCTATTGTCAATCCCTTGTACTAGGTCGCATTGACCATCCTAAATCTTTTCCTTAGACCCATGCATGTGTCGTGGGACCTTACTTTGTTCGAAGGTGTATAATGATAACTTCCCGTTGTACATAAAACATGAGGATATTTCTGAGAAACTCACGGTGGTCAATGTTTAAACATCTCCATTACATAACTGTGGATTCTGTAAGTCACTTTTAATTGGCTACCCTTACATAACTAATTGTTTTATATTCTTGCGTAATTGACTTTATTTTCAAAATAATAGGCATATGAATGACTTATGTCTACATCTAATGGATTCATCGAGCCACAGTCCATACAAAGATCTAGGCAATCTCAATTTGAATTCGAGGACTATATCAAGAAATGGATGCAGAGTTCACAGAAAATGACTACCTTGCAGCGTACTTGAATGGGTAAGTAAAAATGTACAAATGAATTTAAATAATGTATACAATATAATAACTTATTTTTCTCCAATGCAGTGCACATTGACAACTGGTCGTTATATGTTCTAAGGACAATGTTGTCGAGTGGTTTTGTTGTTGCACAACAAGCCTGATAACTACCTGAAAGGAATTATTAATAGGTAGGTTGTAATGTATAACACATTTCTATTATTATTTCTAATACATTAATATGTTAATTGTACAATATGCATGCATGTTTCTCTTAAGCAACGCTTTGAAGGGAGTCCATGATACTCAGCGAAATAAATCAAAGGCTGCTACTAAATGGATTGCGGTTAAAGTAAGTTATTTAAATATTGGTTTATGTATTCAAAATAACTTTAATTACTATTTAAACTAATTTCCGTTTAACTTTGACTATGTTATTAAATTTAGTGTAATAAGAAAAAAGGAAAAAACTAAGTGTGGCTATTATGTCATGCATTGGATGTCGACGATAGTCCAAGGAGGCTTCAGGGATAACTAGGACATGGTAATTGTCTTATTGAAAACTAATCGTATTTTTTTACTTGTTTTTATTTATACTTATTAAATTATGTTTTATTACGTCATGCAGTATGTCATTGATCAAATACCATTGGAAGCCGAGAGATTGAAGGCTAGTAGGGTTCAGTGGGCTACATTTTATCTTGTAGTTAGAGATGAAATATTGGGTTAGGTGGTTAAGGAATTTTTAAACAATTGGTTAGGAAATCATTTTTATGTATATTGACACTATTGAATTTTTTTTTGTTATTCAAATATTATTTAATTGTATTGTATTCTGAAATTGGCTAGATGTTTGGTATTTCAACATCGATTTTTGTTAAAAGCTGATGTTAACTTATACTACAACATCTGTTTTGAGTCAAAACTAATGTTGTTAAATGACAGCAACATCAATTTTCATTAGAAAAATGATGTTGTCAAATAAGCTAACATCGGTTTTTAACAAAAATCGATGTTGAAGTATCACATTTTACATTTTTTCCTTTTATTTCTTATATAGCGACATCGGTTTTTACTAAAAAATGATGTTGTATACTTTTCTAAACATGGTTTTTCAAAACTGATGTTAACGTCCAAACTTTCAATGTCGCCAGTTTCAACATCGATTAAAAATCGATGTTAAATGTCCAAAAAAACCGATGTGGAATGTTGTTTTTCTAGTAGTGGCATAATGTGATTTTCCAAAACTTAACCATGAGAAATTTGATTCTTTATGCAAACATGAAAACCTTTATGCTTTTCACAAATTATGTATGCATGCTAATGATCATGTTTAGCAATGCAAGGGATCATAAGATGAGGCTCTTAAACATCTTAACAAATTACAAATGCCTTCAATTGAACGGCATGTAAAAAGCTAAAATCTATTTAAGACACATGGTTTCATCCTTTTTGATGGAGGTCCATGGCAAGCTAAAGGTTTAGAAGGAGAGCTTGAAACACTTCCTTTGGTGAGCTTTAAAGGACCCATGACAAGGTCTAGAATTCAAGCACTTCAAGAACACATCAAGGCTAATTTGGACAAGCATGAAGCACACCAACATAAGGATAACAAGGGCTGAATTTTAATGTCTCAAGTTCAATTTAATTTCAATTAAATTCAGCACTTGTTAGAAGCAAAAGTAGAAACAATAAAAAGGCTTTTTAGTGCAATTGTGTAAAGAGGTGTAGGTGCACTTGTGTAGCAACTTAGTAAATTAGTTGACTGCACTTTGAAGCTAAAATTACTGCACCTTTCACGAAAATGGGACAGCCAAGGGTCACTTAGGAGAAGCTTGCACCACAAACTTCCTTAAGCTTGCTTTAGGCTCCTTTAGTGTGCACTACAAGCTTCAATTGATTGTCATTTCATATGAATTAAGCTTGTAATTTTGTGGCCTTTATAAGGCACACAAAACTAAATGTAAACTAACTTTGGTTCATTAATACAAATCTGAAAATTTGTGTAAGAGTTTCTCTCTTGTTCTTGTGCAAGAACCTCTTGTTTCTTATCAATGGCTTCAAGCTATTGTGGTGATTCTTCCTAGACTTATTGGAGAGCTTCTCCATGGTGTCTTCCCCCTTCATCCCTAACCTCTCTTCTATCTTCCATTGCTGCAATTGAAACCTTATAAGCAACCCCAAATACTTGTGAAAGTGCAGAATTTAGAGTTCTTGAAGTTTGCTTGAAGATTGGGTTTCATTGCAAGGTAGATTTGGGAAAACTAATGGCTAATGGGTTCAGCCATACATCACTGTTTGGCTTTGATCATGCCAAATTTCAATTGAACATTGTTAGCCTTCATGTGCTTTTGAGGGATGAATGTTAGGAGCTTTATACTTGATAACCCGAAAACAAATCAGCTTTTTGCCAAGAGCAAGTGTCAAGTATACTTGCATAAACAATAAACATTCCTTGTATTTCTCCTCCTATCTTAGATAATTTTACATAAAGTCCAGATAAGAGCAATATCAATAAGAATATGATTCATGCACATTATGTTCATTTCATTTTTCTCCCCCTTTTGGCTTATCAAAGACAAAACATATCATTGTAGAACAAGATAAGCAAGGAAGATGTAAAACAAGAAACATGATTTTTATTAAATCATTCATAAGTGTAGTACATGAGAGTAAAAATAACAAAAGAGTAAAAACCACCACAGCCTAAGAGTAAGAAATTACAACATCTGAAGTAGAGATTATCAAAGTCTTTGAGAGTCATCCTAGTCTCAATGTTTTCTAGCCTAGTTGTAATCTCTTCCATAGAGGAATTAGTCTCAACCCTATGCTTATGATGTAGAGCCATAATTGCATCCATCTTTTGAATCATTAGAGATTCAAAAGGAGTATATTGTTGTTGAGCAGGAGCAACTTCATCATCTTCTTCCTCTGCTTCACCTTCTTCAGCACCAATAGGTAGAGCTTGCTCTCCAGCCATTAGCCACCCATTAGGGGTCTTCACCAAGCCAAGCCTGTTGAGGTGCTTCACAGTGATGAGGTTGTTGGTTGTGGTATCCACAATCTCATTGGAGACATCCACTCCAAAATAATCAATGAACCTAGAAACCAAAACAGCAGCATAAGGAAATTGGTAACTGATTAACCTCTTGGATGTCAATATTGTCTCCTCAATGATGAGAATCCAATTCAATTGGGTTGTTGTTTTCATCCCATAAACCAGCTGTAGATCTTCATCAGCCACTTAAGCATGGTTGGATGATCCAGGTGTGAGGATGCATGTTATGATGTAGTGAAGAAGCCTATCTTCACCAGTCATGCTTTGATTTCCTAGTCTCAGCTTCATCCTTATTTGAGGGTCTTGGAGCATCCCTCTGTAGGTGTCAATCTTTTTGTAGCCGTCAATTTCTTTCTTCAAATTTACTAACTCCCTCATAGGAAATTCCAGCAACTACATGCCATACTTCTGCAGTTATTTCCATAATCACTCCATTGACATAGGAGCGGATAGTGCCATCCATGCTAACCTTAGCACATGTGTTGAATATGTTCACCAATTCAGGGTAGAAGGTACTTTTCATCTCAACAAATTTCTTCAACCCTAAGCCTCTACCATGGCAGGGAAATGGAATCCCTGAACAATAAACAAATGAAGGTCAAGGTACTTGGGAGGGCAGACCAATTTGGTGGCATTGAACTGCATATAGCTCTGCCTCTCAGCGTCATTAGTGAACCAAGAATTTAACCTATTTTATAGCTGCATTGGATGATTCCCCAGCTGTTATTTTGTGGGACTTTGATCTTTTTGGGCAGACATGATGGGTTTTGGGTGAAAGAATGAATGGGCAGAGATTTGGGATATGAGAGAGAGAGAGAGAGAGAGAGAGAGAGAGAAAGCATAAAACAAAGGCACAGTTTGCGGAAAAGAAAGAGAGATTATCAGATGTGAGATTTCTCTCTTGCAAAGCTTGTATTTATAGAGTTTTTGGAGGTTTATTTTTGAATTTCAAATCTTAGCAACAGCTATTTTGAGTTTCAAGAATATTAATTACTCAGAAACAAGTTTGAAATTTGAATTTTAGATATCCAAAAAAATGTTGCAGCTTTTGCAGAAACGCCATAGATAGTCGATTACACAAGCCTCATAATCGATTATTTCAAGGCAAATAGAGTCTCTGAAACACAGCGTAGTCGATTAAAATGAAGTGTAATTGATTACTCCAGAGAGTTTTGTAAACCAATTCAGTTTTCAAACATTCAGTAATTGATTACAACATTGTGTAATCAATTATTCCAGAGTGAATTTAGTTCTGAAATAGCTTTTGCCTCATGTAATTGATTAATTCGTTGATGTAGTCGATTACTCTAGAGAATTTATGTTTCTAGATTCAGTTAAAACGTGAATTAATCGATTAATACATTAGAGTAATCGATTAATCTAGCAAGTTTTTGTTTCTAAAATTCCTTTAAGCTTCAAATAATCGATTATTTCGCACAGTAATTGATTATTCCAGTCAATTATGCAGATTGAACAGTGTTTTTCAGCAGGATTTCCAATTTCAATCATATTCGATACATGGCCAAATTTTTTTTAGTGAATTATCAAGTACTAAGGCAAATTATCAACATGATAGCATATATTAGATTCATCAAAGATACCTAGTGTAACACCCTGAAATTTCGATAAACTAAAAATAAGAGTTTGATGTATTTCTTGTGTTATTTGATTAGTTTAGATTAGTTGAATTGTTGTGTAAATTATCCTTACGCAATTGCTTTGTGTGGATGTTAAGTTATGTGGATTTTGTTTGAGCTTCGTTGAAATTGAGTGATTCTGAGTTTGACCCAAAACCTGTTTTGGTAAAATCATAATTTTGGATTGGTTAACCATTGGATTGCCTTCAAATTTTAAAGGTGGGTTCCAAACCCACAGATGCATAGTTTGACCAGGCGAATTTCATAGCAGCAGTGAAATTTCAAAATTGGGTCTGCTCACCTAGGTGAGTCAAAATGCCAGCCAAAATTCACCTAGGCGAGTAAATCACAAGAGTAATTTTACAATGCATACTGGAATTATTAAGATGAATCAAGATTTGAAGAGAATGTTTTGGTTGCCTGGCATGAAAAATGATATAGCAGAATTTGTAGGAAAGTGCTTAGTATGTCAAAAGGTAAAAATAGAACATCAGAAACCTTTTGGGACTTTGCAACCTTTAGAAATTCCTCAGTGGAAGTGGGAGAGTGTATCTATGGATTTTTTGGTTGGATTACCTAGGATTTTTTTTGGTCACGACTCAATTTGGGTCATTGTAGATAGACTTACTAAGTCAGCTCATTTTATACCTATTAAGATTTCTTATTCATTAAAGACATTAGCTCAATTGTATATACAGGAAATAGTTAGATTGCATGGTGTACCCTCCACCTTGATTTCTGATAGAGAGCCCCACTTTACTTCTTGGTTTTGGGGAGCATTACAAAAAACATTTGGTACCAAGTTATGTTTAAGTACTGCTTATCATCCCCAAATAGATGGACAAACAGAAAGAACCATACAAACCCTACAAGACATGTTGAGAGCTTGTGCGATAGACCAACAAGGTTCTTGGGAGAAATATTTGCCATTAGCAGAGTTTGCCTATAATAATAGTTATCATACAAGCATAGGAATGGCTCCATTTGAAGCTCTGTATGGTAGGAAATGTCAGTCTCCTTTATGTTGGTATGAATCTGAGGAAGCAAGTCTCTTGGGTCTAGACCTGGTAACTCAAACCACTGAGCAAATCAAGAAGATTAGAGAGAAATTGGTAATAGCTCAAAATAGGCAAAAACATTATGCTAATAAAAGAAGAAAACCTCTAGAATTTCAAGAAGGAGAACATGTTTTTCTTAAAGTTACTCTAATTACAGGAATAGGACGAGCAATGAAGGTCAAAAAGTTGAGTCCTCGTTTTATCGGTCCTTTCCCAATTTTGAAAAGAATAGGTACAATAGCTTTACCACCAAATCTCTCCAACCTTCATAATGTTTTTTCATGTCTCTCAACTCCGTAAATATATTTTTGACCCGAGTCATGTTCTAGAGTTTGAATCAATACAGTTGAAAAGATAATTTAACTATGAGCTTGCCCACGACAAGAATTTTGGATAAAGAAGTAAAGCAACTAAGAAACAAGTTTATATCACTGGAAACAGTAACATGGAGACAAGGACATTTGGAAGAGTATACCTGGGAGTTAGAGTTAGAGACGAGAAAGAACCTGAATTGTTTACAGGTATTTACAAATTTTGAGGGCAAAATTTTCTTTTTAGGGGGGTGAAATGTAACATCCTCATGCTGGTTCTTGAAAGTTACTCAAGATCACTTTTTTCAAAAATGAATACTTCACAAATAACCTTTAAGGAAGATGCTTCTTTAAACATACCTCCTTTGTTTGAAGGGGAGCATTTCAATTTTTGGAAAAATAGGATGAAGATCTTTATTCAATCTAATGATCCAGGTGCTTGGAATGCAATAGAAAAAGGTCCTAGGGTACCAATCAAAATTGTTGATAATAACATGATTCCCAAAGATTGGGATGAGATGAATGATGAAGAAAAGAGGATTGCTCAATATGATGTTAAAGCAAAGAATATGATAACTTCTGCTCTTTCTTCTGATGAATTCTTTAGAACAGTTAGATGTACCAGTGCCAAGGAGATGTGGGAGATGCTAGAGATTACCCATGAAGGAACTGGAGAAGTGAGGAGATCAAGAAAGCACTCCTTGATACATGAATATGAGATGTTCAAAATGAACCAAAATGAAAGCATTTCTCAACTCCAAACAAGATTCACACATATAGTGAATCATCTTTTGGGACTTGGAAAGACCTTTGATGTTGAGGAATTGAACATCAAAATCTTGAAGTGTCTCACTAGAGCATGACAACCAAAAGTGACAGCTATCAAAGAATCCAAAGATCTTTCACAAATGACCATGGTTGCTCTCTTTGGTAAGTTACTTGAGTATGAATTAGAATTATCTCAACTAACCTTTGGTGAAGATGCAGATAGAAAAGGAAAAGGAATAGCACCGAAAGGCTGCAGAACCTAAGGTGGAAAAAGAAGAAAACTCAAGTGATGAGGAAGATGAAGAAAGCATGAACTTAATTTTGAAAAAGTTCAGCAAGTTTCTAAAGAAGAATAAGGGCAAAAGATTCACAAGAAATAACAAGAGCAATACCAACAACAACACTAGCAACATCAAGAAGGCTGACAACAACTTCACATTCTTTGAATGTGGCAAACCTGGCCATATAAAGTCAGAGTGTTCAATCTACTTGAAGAAACAACAAAGTGACAACAAAGGCAAGAGAGAAGCAAAGCCAAGAAGAGCCTATATTGCTTGAGAGGACAATGATTCTACAACTTCCGAATCCTCCACTGAATTAGAGGAAGCTAACATGTGCCTTACCTCAATTGTCAATGAAGAGAATGATGATCTCTTAAAAGAAGAAGATGAGGTAACCTCTGAACTTGATCAAGCTATTTTTGCTTTTCAAGAGATGCATAAAAAGGCTAAAAAGCTTGCTAAATCCAACAATAAGCTTAAGAAAAATATTGAGGATCATCTTGCAAAAATAATGGAATTATGAACTGAAGTTTGTAACTTGAAGGAAGAAAATGAAAAACTTCAATTTATAAATCAAGAGGTTGTGTTTGCACCTCTTCCTCTACAACTATTGACAAATATGAAATGCTGCAAAAAGTTTTTGATGAGTATAGACTTAATCAAGAAGAAAAATATATGCAGATTGTTTCAAAGAACAATGAGTTGATTGATATCTTGGAAAAACTCAACAAAGGAAAATGTGATTTGAATGATATGTTGAGTGCTCAAAAACAGTTTTGTGACACTTCTGAATTGGGGTACAAAAAGAGTTTTAAAAATGTTCAAAAGACAACATTTGTGCTTCCAAAACAGAATAAGAAGAATGATGTGTTGCAAACACATCTTAGTTTTAGAATAGTTTTAGGTTAGAATTTGATTAAATACTTAGGTAAATAGCTTAGAATTAGTTGAGTTTAGTATTTTATTGTTTAAATCTAATTTCAATACCAATTGTGCAATTTCAGGTCAAAAGAGGAGAATAAATAATAAAAGAAGCAAGTTCTGGAGTGTCACGCGTGT
>PYAF01000696.1:34526-61139 GCA_007407185.1 Glycine tomentella | reverse complement strand
TTAGGTTAAAGGGTTGATTCACTAAGACATTAGGGATTAACTAACTTAGGAAAGGCTTATCCTCCGAATAATCTTAACAAGATCACATGAGATATATTCTTTGAATACTTAGTTCGACAGATTCACTAAGGGTTTAGGTTTCTCGATCGAATTAAAGGGTTAAATCGCTGGTTATGACTCTAGTAGTTCTAGGATTTACAAGTTTAGGAAAGATTTATCACGTGTGTGACCTAAGATAATAAACCAATCAAGTGAATGAGGTAGGAACAAAGGGGATTGTGCCTAACCACAATTGTTTCTTCCATTGGTAAATTCTTTTATCTTTTTATTGCATTTATTTTAATCTCTGTTTTTATTCAACCAATCATCCAACATCAACAATTATCTCTTTATTATTTCTGTTTTTATTTTCCAATCATTTAGAATTAATATTATTGTGAAAATTACCCCAATCCCTGTGGAGACGATAACTCACTTACCTACTTTATTACTAGTTAACGATCGGTGCACTTGCCGTATTCACATAAATCGCACAACAAAGAAGAAATCAAGATTCAATCAAAATAGGTTCTTTACAAATTCATATAAAGTTGTTGTCTGTCATTATTGTATGGAGAGAGGACATACATCTTACCAATGATTTGCAAGAAGATTCTATGTCCCAAATGTGAGTGTATTTGGGTAGAAAAGAAAAAGCAAGCAACTAACCCCTTTGGATCCAACCTCAAGTGGGTACCTTCTCCTATGAAGTGATTTGTTCTTTTTGTAGGTGTGTTAGCAAGCTCTTCCTTATGGTATCTTGATAGTGGCTGCTCAAGACATATGAACGGTGACAAGTCATTGCTCAAAAATCTTACACTTAAAGATGGGGGCTATGTTACTTATGGAGACAACAACAAAGGGAAGATTATAGGTGAAGGAAACATTGGTGACAGCTTGAACACAAAAATCAGCAATGTACTATATGTTGAAGGCTTGAAGCATAATCTACCAAGCATAAGCCAATTATGTGATAAAGGCTTTAAAATTTCTTTCAATCAAGATTGCTGCATGATATGTGATGGTAAAAGTGGAGAAGTAATCCACATTGGCAAAAGAAAAGGTAACATTTATTTGCTTTCCATAGACCATGCATTATTTCACAAGACTACATGCTTAATGAGTAAGTTAGATAAACTTAGTTGTGGCATAGGAGAGCTAGCCACATTAACATGCACCATATGAATAAACTCATTAAAAAGGACTTGGTAATTGGCCTACCAAAACTCAAATTTGAAAAGGACAAACTTTGTGATGCATGTCAAAAGGGGAAACAAACCAAAATCTCTTTTCAAAGTAAAAATGTTGTTTCCACCTCAAGACCACTTGAATTATTGCACATTGATTTGTTTGGTCCTTCTAAAACCATGAGTTTAGGTGGTAATTACTATGGACTTGTTATTGTTGATGACTACTCTAGATTTACTTGGACTTTGGTTTTGAAATCCAAGAGTTATGCTTTCCAATTTGAGTTTCTTGGAGATATTTATAGCACTTGTGTTGTCACATAGAAGTGGAATTTGTTGAAGTTCTACACCAAAGTCTTCGAGTTGTTGCTTCTACCATAAACTTTGAGCACAACAACTTCCAGCTAATATATACTCAGCTTCAGCTGTTGGCAAGGCTACACAAGATTGCTTTTTGCAATGCCAAGAAACTAAAGAGCTTCCTAATAGATGACAAGTACCACTTGTTCACTTTCTATCCAACTTGCGTCCTGCAAAATCAAAGTCAGAGTAACCAATTAAATTGATTGTTGTACCTTTTGAATACCAAAGTCCCACTTTTGGTGTAGACTTTAGATACTTGAAGATTCTTTTCACTGTTGTTTGATGAGACTCTTTAGGATTAGCTTGATATCTAGCACATAAGCAAACACTTAACATAATGTCACGTCTCTTGCTATGAGATAAAGCAATGATCCTATCATTCCTCTATACTTTGACTCATCAACACATTTTCCTCTTTCATCTGAATCTAGGTATGTGGAAGTTCCCATTGGAGTTGTTGCAGGTTTGCAACTTTCCATGTCAACTTTCTTTAGCATTTCCATACAATACTTTGATTGGCTTAGGAAAGTTCCATTCTTCATTTGTTTAACTTGAAGTCCAAGAAAGAATGTAAGCTCACCCATCATAGACATTTCAAATTCATTATGCATACTGGCTGCAAATTCTTTACACAAGAAGTGATTAGTAGAACCAAAAATAATGTCATCAACATAAATTTGTACCATAAGTATGTCTTTGTTTTTCCTTTTGATGAACAGAGTTTTATCCACTTCTCCTCTTGTGAATCGATCAAGCAAAAACTTAACCTCTCATATCAAGATCTTGGATCTTGTTTCAATCCATATAATGCTTTTCTTAATCTGTACACATGGTTAGGATATTGATGATCTACAAAACTAGGAGGCTGGTCAACATATATTTCTTCATCAATATAGCCATTAAAAAATGCACTTTTCACATCCATTTGAAACAATTTAAAGTTCATCATACATGCATATGCAAGAAGAAATCTTATGGCCTCTAGCCTAGCAACCGGAGCATAAGTTTCATCATAATCAATGCCTTCCTCTTGGTTGTAACCTTTTGCAACCAATCTAGCTTTGTTTCTTATTATGATGCCACTTTCATCCAGCTTGTTCCTAAATACCCACTTAGTGCCAATAGGTGTGTGAGTGGTAGGTCTAGGTACTAGTTCCTAAACATTATTTCTTTTAAACCGATTTAATTCGTCATGCATAGCAATTAACCAATGTTCATCTAATAAGGCTTGTTCAATGTTATTATGTTCTATTTGTGATACAAAAGCCATAGTGCAACAAAGATTTCTCAAGGAAGATCTAGTTGATACTCCCTTTGATACATCACCAATTATGTTGTCCAATGATAAGTCTCTTGTGGTTCTCCAATGTTTGTGTCTAGGTGTAGCTGCTTCTTGATTTGTTTCTTCAAATGTTTCTTCATCTTCCAGCTTACTAGCTTCTATGTGTTGTTGTCCTTCTTCTTTGTTTTCTGCATCATTATCACTCAAAACTTCTACTTGAGAAGGGTTAGTTTCATCACATACTATATGTACAGACTCTTCAACACACAAAGTTCTCTTGCTAAAGACCCTATAAGCCTTAGTTTGCAAGGAATACCCAAGAAAGATAGCCTCATCAACTTTTGAGTCAACCTTACCAAGATTATCTTTACCATTGTTTAAAACAAAGCATTTACAACCAAATTCCTTATAATGAGAGATGTTTGGTTTCCTCCCGTTATAGATTTCATAAGGTGTTTTCTTTAAAATAGGCCTTATGAGAATCCTATTAAGAGTATAACAAACTGTACTCACAGCATCTGCCCAAAAATGCTTAAATAATTTTGTTTCATTTAGAAGAGTCCTTGCTCCTTCATATAGTGATATGTTTTTCCTCTCCACAACACCATTTTGTTGTTGTGTTCTTGGAGCTGAAAAATTGTGATTAATTTCAAAATCATCATAGAACTTTTCAAAGTGTTCATTTTGGAATTCACCACCATGGTCACTTCTAATTGAAACAATATTACAGCCCTTTTCATTTTGAATTACCTTGGCAAGTTTCTTAAAAGCTGAGAATGCTTCGCTTTTGGATCTTAAGAACAATGTCCAAGTGTATCTAGAGTAATCATCAACTATAACAAGTCCATAATAATTTCCTCCTAAGCTCATGGTTCTTAAAGTACCAAATAAATCCATGTGAAACAGTTCAAGAGGTCTAGAAGTAGAAATCATATTCTTACTTTGACAAGAGTTTTTAGTTTGCTTCCCTCTTTGACATGCTTCACAAATTTTGTCCTTTTCAAACTTAAGCTTAGGTAGACCAATTACTAAGTCTTTCCTAATTAACTTGTTGAGATGATGCATGTTTATATGAGATGTTCTTCTATGCCATAACCATGTTTCATTCACTTTACTCATCAAGCAATCAGTTTTATATATGAATGCGTGGTCAATAGACAAGACATAGATATTACCTTTTCTCTTACCAATGTGTGCCACTTTGCCATTTTTACCATCATGTATCAAGCAAGTCTCATTGGTGAAGGTGACTTTTAACCCTTTATCACACTAGAGATCCCCTCTCTGTTCTTACCTCTAGAAATCCTTCTAGAAAAAGCTTTAAAGATTACAATTTGTTATAAGAACATTCAACAATAAATACATCACAAATATTAACCAAAATATAACCAAGCTTATAGTTTAAGAGAGATATCGCCTCTTATTCCTCAGTAAATTCAATGAAATGAATGATCAAACTAGACTGAGAATGTATGCAAATGATCTTTCTTGATAACTTCTTTAATCAGAAAGTTTGAACACAACTTCATAGCATGTAGACAATGACTAACATATCATGTTAAACTCCATGACTATTAGCTTCTTTTGATTTTCTAATCTTCCTCTTGCCTTTGTGATTTAAGAACCCTAGAATGTAATTTTCTCAAGGCTTGTAAGAAAACTTCGCAAAATATTTCATATGCAAACTTAGTGCAAGCTGTTCTATTTATAAAAAAACAGACACAACTAACTGTAATCGATTATTTCGTCAATGTAATCGATTATTTTAACTGATGTAATCGATTAAAGTGTTCATCAGGAATCTGGAAAAATGTCAAGAACAAAATAATCGATTAAGTCACCTTGTAATCTATTATTCCAGATGACCTGAGTTTTCTAATACACAGATAATCGATTAAATTCTCAAATAATCGATTATCACAGACAATGTGAAAAACCAATAAATGCGTATTTAATCGATTATAATTATCTGGTAATCGATTAAACTAGATGAAACAGCTTTTGGAAAATGTGTGGTGACTCATATAATCGATTATTCCATGATGTAATCGATTATCACAGAGCACGTCTATTTCAGTGTTAGGCTCATTTAATCGATTACGAATGAATGATAATCGATTAAAATGTTCATAAGGCAATATGCATATCCATTCACAAGCATTTAATCGATTATATCATATAGGTAATCGATTAAAACAGTGAATTGTAGTTTTTATACGAAGCTAATTGCCTTTGTGACTTAACATCTAAATGCTTATTACTATATGATTAAACATGATTTAATGTATGTATGAATGCATGAATTAATCAAGATTATTGAGGATTATGAGGCTTTAACCACTTGAACCAAGCTTAAGCAAGAAATTACAAATGCCATCAATTGAGTGGGCATGTAAAAATATCAAAACTTGCATTCTTCATTCTTCTTGATTCCACATCTTCATCTTCCTCATAGCTAACAAAGAGATCATGCAAAAATCTAAGCGATTGGTAAACTATCCCTTTCCTTATGTTGTTTTAGTTTCAAGTGTTGATTCAAGAGGAGTCATGAAAAGATGGACAAGGAATCAAGCTTTGGAGTTTTGTGCTTTCAACATGCCTCATTTCAAAAATGCCATGGAAGCTTGAAGATCAATTTGATTCTTGTAAAAGGAAAAAAGTGGCATCTGATAATCCAGTGTGCATATCATGCATATCATTCATTTAAGATAGTTAGATTGAAGGCTAATGCAAAAGCATTTAATAAATAAGGAAAATAAGATCAAGTTTTTGGAAAAATGAAGTTTTGCTGTTTTAATCGATTACAGATATGTTGGCATCGATTATTTTGTTCTTCGTGCCTTCTGGAAAACAAATAAAGAACAATGTAATCAATTACATATCGAATTAATCGATTGTCTAGGCTAAAATTGAAATAACATACTTCCTGTCTTAATCGATTACATAAGTTCGTAATCGATTACATATCATGCCTATGACTAACATGTTTTGCTGATTTAATCGATTACATATCATTTTAATCGATTACATAGTGCATTTGAAAATATTGGTCACTCTGTCTTAATCGATTACCAAATTCAGTAATCGATTACTCAGTGTATTTGGAAAATCATGAGTTCCTGTTTTAATCGATTACGTGATGGGATAATCGATTATAATGTTCATAGCTCAAACCCAGAACATATCAGAAACACTTTAATCGATTACATTCTTGAATTAATTGATTACATATGCTAAATAATCGATTATAGGAGCATGTTTAATCGATTATTTTCAGTTAGAAAGCTGTTATAAATAGAACTCATTGCTTTGTGTTTTGTAGAGTTGAGAAATTCGAATTCTGAGCAATCACAAACATTCATAAGCTTTCATTAGTGAGTTTTCTGAGTTCAAAAACGTCTTGGCTTCACCAAAATTCATATGGGTTTTTGATTTGATGAGTGAAGCATCATTGAGTCTCAAAGCTTAAGGAAAGGGATGCATTGAGTCTGTTATTCTGTCTATCAACCTGGTGAATCATTCATATGTATTTTGTTCATTGGATTATCAGGTGCATTCGTTCCTTATTCTTTGAGGTTGTAAATCTGTTATTTGATTTCTGTAAAGATTGGCTTATTGTAAATAGGTTTCTTGCATGATAATCTAGAGATAGTGTTTTTCTGAACTTTATCTAGGGTTGATAAAGAGAGGCTTGCAATATCTTGTAAGAACATTAATTTACAATAGTGGAACTTCATTCTAGTGTTGAGTGGAAGAACTGGCTGTAGCTTCTTAGTGTTTGAAGTGAACCAGTATAAAAATTGTGGTTGATCTTTATTCTAATCTCTTCATCTCTTTATTGCTTTGGTTTGTGAATCAAATTATTTGCACAGAAGGATTTCAGTTGTCTATTGATTTTCTTGACAGAGGAATTTGATTGAATATAAGATTCTTGGTTTCAAAAAATTTTTAAAGTGATAAAGATCTTGTGGAAACTCTGATTGTAAAATTTTTAATTACCAAGATACAACCAATTCACCCCTCTCTTGGTAGTATTGAAGTATTCCTATCTTTTTCATCAAGATTCATTGACTATTTTCAAGTGGATGTATCCAATGACGTCATGGATCACACAAAGGCAAATGGCAGGTCAACCTGTACCTTTGGCTGAAAAGGAAGGAGAAGAGGGTGATGAGGGAGGAAACCAACTAGGAGAAGCTGAGGAACCACAAGAAGAACCTGCAGCATCTACACCTCAATACTCACATTTTGAATCCTTGATGATTCAAAAGATGGATGCCCTGTGTTTCTCTTCATCATGAACAAAGTGATGAAGTTAACTCTTCATTAGAAGCACTGAAGACTAGAGATAAAAACATAGAATCCAAGATTTTCAGAGATGAATCTAGGGATTTAGATTAGTTCTAGTCTTAGTTTTTGTATGTTTTATGTTATGTTTTGCATTTTATGTTTGTTTCAGTTTTATTTTATGATTAGTTTTCATTATGTTTGATGTATTCAATTTATGATTAATGAAATTGCTTATATTTCCTTTTCTATTTGTCTACTTATGTCTATCTTTTGAATTTGATATGCCAAATAGGGGGAGTAGATAAATGAAATAAAAAGGGGGAGTAGATAAGTAAGATAAATGAATAAATGTAATATGAAGTAGTTAATGAATGAAATGCATTGCTTTGTATGTAATAATTCTAAGAAACTCGGGAGGAGTTTGTATAATAGACTCAGGGGGAGTTAGTCTATAAATACCATATGAATGTCTTAATGTTTTTAAATCAATTATGTTATGATATTGCTTGATCTTTGCAAAAGCTGGGAAATTTTCAGATTACACATCTCTACATTGAAGCATGTTTCATCAATTAAATATTTGGCATGCTCAAAATCAAAAAGAGGGAGATTATTAAATTTGATGAAGCTGAAGCAAAGGGATCAAGAAGCTTGAAGCATATAAGTTTTGATATTTTACATGCCAAATCAATTTGATGGCATATGTAATTTTTGTTAAAGCTTAGTTCAATGATAAAGCCTTATAATCTTCATTAGCTTTTAATGATTCATGCATTCATACATTCATTTGATTAGATATAATCATGTGGTAATAAGAGAAATCTGATAGAAATTCATAAAGACAACTAGGATTTTATAAAAATAGTTTCTCACTGTTTTAATCGATTACATAGGTGATATAATCGATTAATTGCATGTGTGTGCTTTCTGGATATTGCCTTATGAACATTTTAATCGATTACCACTGATTCGTAATAATTGATTATCAAGATGATTTCATCGATTATTTTGTTCGTGACAAATTTCAAGATTCCTGATGAACACTTTAATCGATTATCTGGTTAATATAATTGATTTCATTGACAAATTAATAGATTACAATTAGTTATATATGTTTTTTTATATAAATAGAACAGTATGGACTGTGTTATTAAGGAAGTGAAAAACAGAGATACTCATACAAACCTTGTGAAAGACACTTTCTAAAGTTTTCAAGAGTAATCAAGTCTGAATTTAGTGAGAAAATCAAATATGATGAGTATCATGGAGAGTTACATGTGTTTCTAGTCATAATTCTCATGGATTGATGATTTGTTCAAGCTAATGTGTCAAAGAAAGATTCAAGAAAGAAGTATTATTCATCTATTGCATATATTCTCAAATTGTTTGAATCATTCATATCATTGAATTAGCTGAGGATTAAAAGGTGATATCTTTCTTGAACTTTAAGCTTGATGTTTGATTGATATTTGCTTTGTTATTGTGTTGTATTTTTCATATAACATTTATATTCTTTAAAGCTTTTTCTAGAGGGAAGAACAGAGAGGGGATCTTTGGTTCTTGGTCTTTTGAAAAGTCTATAGGGTATATATTTTGAATTTTACCTAGGGTGGGTAAGAGAGATCAGTTGTAAGCTTGTAAAGAACAGATATTTGTTATAGTGGAACTTTAACCAAGATTTGGTTGGAAGAAAACTGGATGTAGCCTCCGGGATTGAGAGGTGAACCAGTATAAATCTTATGTGTTTTAAGATTTTATTTGTATTTCATTATATTTTTGAAGTATAGTATTTGTTCATTATACAAAATTGGTTACAGCACAAGAGAGATTTGATTGGTGAAGTAAATTGATTTTCAAATTGGTTTTGAAAGATAAAGATCCTATTGAAAGTCTTCCACTGCTATAAATTTTGACAGAAAAATTTTAAAACTCTGAGGTAAAAACAATTCACCCCCGCCTCTTGATTATTTGCATAAGTGTTCATTATATTTTCATAGCCTTTACCATTGTTTAAAAGAAAACACTTGCAGCCAAATGCTCTTAAGTGAGAAATGTTTGGTTTTCTACCTTTGTAAAGTTCATAAGGGGTTTTCTTTAAAATAGGCCTTATGAGGAATCTATTCAAAGTGTAGCAAACTGTACTCACAGCATTTGCCCAAAAATGTTTAGGCACATTTGTCTCATTAAGAAAAGTTATTGCTCCTTCTTTAAGGGATCTATTTTTCCTCTCCACAACACTATTTTGTTGGGTTATTCTTGGAGCTGAAAAATTATGGTTGAGTCCATTTTCTTCACAAAATTTTTCAAAATACTCATTTTGGAATTCACCACCATGATCACTTCTTATTGAGATAATATTGCAAGCTTTTTCATATTGAATGACCTTGGCTAATTTTCTAAATGCAATGAAAGCATCACTCTTGGATCTTATAAATAAAGTCCATGTGAATCTAGAGTAATCATCAACAATAACAAGCCCATAGAAATTACCCCCCAAACTCAGTTCTAAAAGGACCAAATAAATCCATATGAAGGAATTCAAGGGGTCTAGAAGTGGAAACAACATTTTTACTTTGAAAAGAGATCTTAGTTTGTTTGCCCTTTTGACATGCATCACATATTTGGTCCTTCTCAAACTTAAGCTTAGGCAAGCCAATAACTAAATCCTTTGTTATAAGCTTGTTCATATGATGCATGTTTATGTGACTGGCTCTCCTATGCCATAGCCATTGATAAGTGCCACATTTCAGTTAATTTCATGTTTAAAATATTGACACTTATCTTTTGATTTCTTTCATTTTGGCTTATAAAAATTCCTAAACCTAGTTAATAAGCACTTTATACTCATGTTTAAAGTGTTTTCGGAAGATTAATTCAATCATGCTTTGTATTTGAATAGATTTTGTGGATTTTCGAAGCTTCCGGAATATCAAAGCAAGCAAGGAGGGTGTGCACAACAAGTATGAGAAGTTCCACAAGCAAATTAGGCCCAGAATCCACAAAGGCCAAAGAAAACTTCACCATTAAGCTAAAAGCTCACCCAGGCAACCAACCATAGTGCATTTCACTCGCTTGGGCGAGTTACAAGTTCCCAAAAGATTGCATTAGCTCGCCCAGGCAACCAGAACATGAAGAAATTGGTGGCCTGGGCAACCAAAGCTGGCTGGTGGTGATTTCCTATAAATAGGCCACAAATCCATAGAGTTTGGCATCAATTTTTGGAGATTCTCTCTCCCTCACTAGCTTAGGCTTTGTTCTTAGGTGTTAGGTACTTGAATATTAGGTTTAAGTAGGTTAAGAAAGTGAGAGAATATAGATGTTACCCTTTCTTTTACCAACATGGATAACCTCACCCGACCATCACATATCAAACAACAATTGTCATTGAAGAAAACTTTGAGTCCTTTGTCGCATAGTTGGCTTATGCTTAGTAGATTGTGCTTAAAACCTTCCACATAAAGAACATTCTTTATTTTGTTTTTGAAGATCTCTCTTATATTTCGTTCTCCAATGATATTTCCTTTATTATTATTATCACCATAAGTGACATACCCTCCATCTTTAATGGTCAAATTTGTAAGCATAGACATGTCACCTATCATGTGTCTAAAGCAACCACTATCAAGGTACCATAATGCTAATTTTGCTCTTAGACACACCTGCAAAAATCAATTTAAGTAACAAAGATAGGTACCCAATGTGGGTTGGGTCCATAGGGGTTAATTGGCTTTCTTTTCCTTTTTGGCACCCAAATGCATTCACCATTAGGCACATAGTATCTTCTAACATATCACTTATGGGATGTAAGACCTCTCTTCAGGCAATAATTGCAAGTGACAGTTTTTGATAATCTTTCAAAATGAGTTATGATGATGCTTTGTTTTTTAAAGGCCTTTTTGATACTTTTGTTTTGGAGGCACAAACCTTCTTTATCCAAAAGGTTTTGATCCATGTTTGTACCCCAAACCAGAAGTATCTACAACATATTTTTGCACTCTTAGCATTTGATTTAAATTGCATTTTCCTCTATAAAGTCTTTTCAAAAGATCAACCAAATAAGAATTTTCAGAAAGTAATAACATATACTTTTCACCTTGACTCTTTTTGAAATCATCAAATTCTTTTTGTAAGATCTTGCATTTATCAACAGTAGAAGAAGATGAGGCACATACACATCCATTGGCTTTGTAACTTGAAACAAGATTTTCATTTGCTTCTTTCAAATTGCATAGTTCAGATTGCAATTCAGCAATTTCGGTAATATGCCATTTAAGATGACTTTTCAGCTATTATTGGATTCAGCAATTTTTTGTGCTTCTTCATGCATCTCATGGAAAGCCTCAACAATATTATCATATTCAGAATTTACGTCTAATTTAGCACTTGAGAATTCTTCATCATCACTTATTCTAAAGGTAAAGTATATTTGCTTCTTCATCTCATCTGTTGATTCATAAGTTGTTGAATCACTTTCTTCCCATGCAATGGCATTGGCTTCCCCTCTTTCTTTGTCTTCCTCTCACCTTGTTACTTCTTCAAAAAGATTGAACATTCAGATTTAATGTGTCCAGGTTTACAACATTTGAAGGTTCTTGGCAACATCACGCTGGAACAAGCCCTCAAGTTTAACTTCAAAGCCTCTCTAACAACCAAGTCGAGTATGAGGCATTGATGCAGGACTTAGGCTTGCAAAAGAAGCTATACTCCTCCAATATTATCATCTGGTTAAGACACTTATTGACGATTTCGAGTATTTTGAGATGTACCATATATCGTGATAGAGTAATGCTAGGCTGACCTGCTCTCCAAGCAGGCTAGTACTAAGAAGATCGGGCACCTCAAAATCATCATCTAGTAAACACTCTAGAATCCCACCATTGACACCCAAGAGGTAATGACAACCGATGCGGAGGAACCCAACTAGATGACCCCTTAGAGAAACTTTTTCACTAGGGGGACACTACCGACAGATGAAAATGAGGCTCGACAAGTAAAAAGGAAAGTCAGCTACTATGTCATCCTTGATGGCAAACTGTTCAAAAGAGGGTTGACTACACCTCTACTCAAGTGCCTGGACAACAACAGGCAGACTGCGTCCTAAGAGAACTTTATGAAGGGATCTGCGGTCTTTATACAGGAGGACGCTCCCTTGCCACCAAAGTAGTTCGAGCAGGATACTACGAGCCAACACTCAGGGTCAATGCCTTCGAATTCATTCAGAAGTGCAAAAGGTGTCAGGAGTTTGCAGACATCCCACGGATTCTCCTTGACAACCTTCACACTATCACTTCTCCATGGCCATTTGCGATGTGGGGATGGATATTCTGGGACCACTTCCTAGAGTTCAAGGAATGGTCAAGTTTTTGCTAGTAGCCATCGACTACTTCACCAAGTTGAAACCTTTACTTGGAAACATCTCATATGCAGGTACAGACTACCCTATGCTATCGTTACTGACAACGTTACGAAATTCAAGGCATAAACTTATGAAGACTTTCTTACACGATTGGGTATAAAACACTTGGTCACCTATGTCGAGCATCCTCAGACAAAATGGCCAAGTAGAAGCTGCTAATAGAGTCATCCTTCGAGCCTTATGGACCAAACTTGATAAGTCCAAAGGCCTCTGGAAGGAAGAACTCCCCAGCATTTTGTGGGCTTATCATTGCTCACCATAATCAACTACTCATAAAACTCCCTTTCGGTTCACTTATGGCACTGACGCCATGATTCCTGTCGAGCTAGGGGAAATGTCAGCAAGAAGGATGTTGTTTTAGGAACAGCACAATGAAGAGAACATGCAGGTTGATTTAAAAACCGCGGAGGAAGTTAGGGACATGGCCAGAATAAGGGAAGAAGCTATGAAATGTCAAATGACACAAAAATACAATACTAAGGTTCAACCACGAACCTTTCAGCCAGGCGACCTAGTCTGGCATGTCCGGGGTGAAGTCCAAAAAGATCCTCGCACAGGCAAGCTTGGACCTAACTGGGAGGGCCCGTTCAGAATTATCACCAACCTGGACAATGATGCCTACAAATTACAGGAACTAAGTGGTAAAGATATTCCTAGAACTTGGAATGCTACCCCTACCTGAAGTTCTACTACAGCTAAGGAGTTGAAGGCCGACTGGTGTACTCTTTTTCCTAATCAAGTCTTTTCCCACTGGGTTTTGGCTTGGAAGGTTTGAACGAGGCCTATTCAAAGAATAATGGAGGGAATATGTATACTTGATTTTATGTTAATAAAACATATATCTCTTATCTTTCTTGCATACACTTATGTCCACATTGCAGGCATGTGATTGATTTCAGGAACTATCGCCTGATCACTATCCCAAGTCCAGCCTCGACAAAAACCCAAGACTATGTCTTGGTACTACTTGTCAAGGTCTACCCTTGGCAAGCCTTACTAAAATCCAAGAAGGACACGTCTCTGGTAATTTATAGGTTGTAAATCCAAACTACTGCCTGTGAACCTAAAGCTTTGGTTAACCCCGACAAGTTGTAAATCCAAACTCCGATCGGTGAATCTAAAGCTTTGGTTAACCCCGATAGGTTGTAAATCTTTGGTACTACTTGTCAAGGTCTACCTTTGGCAAGCCTTACTAAAATCCAAGATGGACACGTCTCTGGTAATTTACAGGTTGTAAATCCAAACTACGGCCTGTTAACCTAAAGCTTTGGTTAACCCTGACAGGTTGTAAATCCAAACTCCGGTCAGTGAATCTAAAGCTTTGGTTAACCCCGATAGGTTGTAAATCCAAACTACGGTCTGTGAACCTAAAACTTTGGTTAACCTCGACACGTTGTAAACTCAAACTACAGTCTATATACGTAAAGCTTTGGTTAACCCTAACAGGTTGTAAATCCAAACTACGGTATGTGTACCTAATGCTTTGGTTAACCACCGATAGGTTATAAACCCAAACTACAGTCTATAAACCTAAAGCTTTGGTCAACCCCAACAGGTTGTAAACCCAAACTACGATCTATGAACCTAAAGCTTTGGTCAATCGATACTCTCCAAAGGTCTGCAAAATCCTAAGGTCGGCAATCGGTAGCACCTAATGTGGACCTCCAGCAAAATCCAAGGCAGCCCCTTGGTCGATTATAGGTCTTCAACTCTAGGGTCGGCCTTTGTAGCACCCTAGGGGGACCTTTAACAAAACCTAGCACGAGTCCCTGGTACCTTACAGATCTTTAACTCTAAGACAAGCCTTCGGTAGCACCCTGGGGGGACCTTCAACAAAGCCTAAGAACATTCATTGGCATCTTACAAAGCCCAAGATTGACTCTTGGTAGTTTACAAGCTCGTAATTCCGGACTCTGGTAGATCGTCAAGGTTCGAAAAGCCAATTCAATGGTTGACCTCGTCAACTCTAGGTTCATAATTCCAAACTTTGGTAGACCATCAAGATTCGTAAAACCAAGTCTTGGTTAACCTCCAGTACCAAAATCTAAGATGGACGCGTCCTTGGTATTTCTTCAAACTTGCAAAATCCGAGACTAGCTCTTGGTGACATACAGATTCACGAATTCAAGATCATACTTTGGCGAATCTCGGCAAAACCCAGCATGGACAACTCCACTGTTACCAAACTTGACAAATAAAAGGTACAATTGTGTCTATCCTCGACATATGTTATTATTCGTACATTTCATCCTTGCAGGATTATGCGTTCTCAGGAACATGAAACCCAAGATCCGCTATTGGTACACTAAGTCTAGGGTCTACCTTAGGCATGTTAAACCCAAGAAAACTCTCTTGGTACTTTTACACCTATGGAACTCCAACACATCGGACCATAGAGTTGCTTGTTTTGCAGGAACAGGTTGTCAAGGTCCACCCTTGACACTTCAACCCAAGAAAATTCTCTTTGTACTTTCATTCGCTTGGAACCTCGATAAGCAATGTTATCAACTCAAACACTAGCAAAACAAAAGTCCAAGATAATTGTCCAAGGTCCGCCCTTGACAATTCAAACCCAAGACGAGCTCTTGGTGTGCATGTTCATTTGGAATCTCGGTAAGCAAGACTATATACACTTTGTCATTTGTAAGAGCAGAAATCCAACATCAAGTCAAGAATCGCACTTGACATTATAAATCCAAGTTGCACTCTGGGTACTTCATTTGCTTCTAAGTTTCAACAAACAACGTGTAACACCCCGTAGCCTCCGGTGCGTTATCATTAATCATATCAGATTAGCGCTTAAAAACATAATATAAAACTCAGCGGAAGCAAAGAATCGCTTTTCTTGATTCATTATGTATGGAATAAAACACATCACATAAAACACACACACAAGACAAATAGACACACCCCTGCTGATCCAGTTTCTCATACTTAAACATAGGCAGATAAGCATATACATCAGGAATATACTCAGGAGGAATCTCATAACATATCATAAATAGTTCTATACATAGCCATGTACATCAGTATCTTCACCACACCGTGGTGATACAAATCATATCAGCCCTCACCGAGGGTTTACAGAACTATAAAACCCTTATCAAGGGTACAAAACATAACCAAGATCAAAACTGAGCCTTCAAGCTCCATCTGCTGCTCTCAGCCCAGCAGAAATGTCTCTACTCGGGCCTCCTGCCCTGAGACTGCTCTCTTCTACCTGAAGAGTCACCTGAAATCATAAACCCCCACACGAGGTCAGATACATATCTCAGTAAGCTCAGGGTCCTTGGGAACTCATCCCTACCCTGGCCCACAATTCACAATACAAACATCAGACAAGCGCACACATCAAATCTGGCCTCCTGGCCTGGCCCTCTGACCCTCATACACATGAGCAGTTATCTGCTCCACATCCATGGCAGAGAACCCTCAATGCCTTGGCAAAGAACCCTCAATGCCTTGGCAGAGAACCCTCAATGCCCTCAATACATGGCAGAGAACCCTCAATGCCTTTCACAGTTCATAGCACAACCAGGCACAAATGCACACATAGTAATATAAGTATACGTCAATCAATGCATGCATTATGAACATGACCACCACTTCCACGGAGTGTGGTGTGCTACCAAGTGGGAAATTATTTCCCAGGGACTCAGAACTTACCTGGAAAAGTATCACTCTGCAGTTCTTTCCCTGGTCTGTGGCTCCCGCCACCAACATTCTCAATATCATGCCCTAATCAAGGCATATACTAATATCAAAACCAATCCACAGGCATTCAAACATAGAACATATCATATACAGAATTCCCCTATCCTAGGGTTCAACCATTTCAGCCCAGCGTACACCAGGCCATCATAATCCTTTACAAGGTCTCTCGAGGCTGCATACCAAGCATCTGAGTCATCCCAGACTCAATGCACAGCCTATACATATAAGCTCTGGCCAACATTATCCCATAATTCAAATATCACTGGAACGGTCTAAGTCTCACTCAAAGCACCGTTCATCTAGCCTTTCAGGCTCATAAAAATCATAATCAAGGCTCTAGCATGTCATAAAACCAACAACAAGTGACTCTACATCAGTCACACATGCTTACAGAGAGCCATGATTCAAAGTTCTCTAATTCAGAAACTAAAAGCTAATCCTTCATCACTAAACCATTCTAAACAAGTTTCTCTACAGGACCCTGGACTAATTCTAGCCCCAGCTCATATGGGTCACTATTCACAGGGAAACCCCAAATCTTAAAATAATCGAGGAAACTCGAGTTCCTTACCTCAGTGGCGACCAGAAAGGCCTCAGGACAGCTTCCTCGAGCTCTGGTGTCCGTTCCAAGCCTTGGGTCTTGGCCACCCTCAAGTTCTCTGAGCTTTCCTTTTGAGAAATCAAACTCTCACTCACAAGAGGTTTTAAGAGAAAGAATGAAGGATTGAAGTTTTCTAAGTGTTTCTCTCACAATCAAAGGTCATTGGGAGGTGTTTAGATCAAGCAAAGAGGTCCTAGGAAGCTTGGGATGTCAACAATGGAGGTTTGGGGCTGGAGGAGGAAGAAAATTGTTTTCTCCCTCAGTTTTCGTGTTTTAGCCCTTCTATACTGGGCCTGCCCGAGGTCTGACGCGATCCGCGCCACAATGGCGGTGCTTTGACGCCATCCCCGCGCCATCAGCGTCAACTTCCCGAACTGTGGCACCTTTCGCGCCACACTTGGCGCTGACCGCGTGAAAAACTCGTGAGAATTGGGTTTCCAGGGCACTTCTGGCGCGACCTGCGCGGCCCTTGGCGCTACCCGCGCCAACCTCTCGGCCAATTGACACTACACGCGCCATTGCCATGCTACCAGCGTGAACCTGCCGAACGCCTGGCGCTAACCGCACCAGATCTGGCACCAACCGCGCCATGCATCAGGGGTATCACACAAAGTGGGATGTTACCAATAACAAAGTCTCAACTATTACGATAAAAATGCACAAGTCAAGCGACTTACATTCATCAACACAAGCATAAAATAGAAGACAATATGTAAAGGCGAAGACACAGAAGGGTTGAAGAAAGAATAACAACGTTTTCATTGATTTGTTAACACTTTACATGGCCTCCACAACCAAAAGTTAAAACAAAACAGAAGTAGAATTACACAATAAAGCATGTGGAAAATAAGGAACACTTCACACTTAACCAAGAGAGGGGGTGAATTGGTTAGTCTTGGTAAATTAAAATTTCTTTGATGAAAATCAGAGTTTCAAATCAGAATTTTATTGCTCTTTGGATCTTTATCACAAAATCAAACAATAATCTTTATCACAAAATTAATCCAAGACTTGTTATGCCATAAGAACACACATGCAAAACAGAGTTCACACAAGTATAGTCAAATCTGCAGAATTTAAATCAGAACACAAGATTTATATTGGTTCACCTCAAAACCTATGAGGTTACATCCAGTTTCTTCTACTCAACTCTAGAGTAGAGTTCCACTATGCTAAGTTTCATGTAATCGATTAATCCGATGTGGTAATCGATTAAAGTGTTCTTGAAAATTTTCTAGAAAGCTTATGAACAAAATAATCGATTGTTTTAAGTAAATAATCGATTAAAGAAGACTTAGGTTATTTTTCCAAAAGACTTTTTAAGTTCTAAATCAATTACTTAGATTCTGTATGATGAAATGCTTAAAATATATATATGAATGATATGTATGCAAAGCTTGGATCACCATAGTGCTTTCTTTCCTTTTACATTAAATCACAAGCTTCAATCTGCATTCCTTGAGCCATGTTGAAAGCCAAAACATCCAAGCCTTATTGTTACTTGATTCTTCACTTGAATCTTTATGTAGCTCCCCCTCAAATCAACAAAGCGGCCTAAACATTGGCCCTATCACTATCTTCTCCTTCGGCAAAGCTCCACCTTGGGTGACTAACTCATTACCATCACTCTTGGTACACAACAACTTGATCACTAATCTACTCCTATGCCTTGGCTGCTCTGGTGAGATGATCTCCACATGGCTCTGGTTAGACAATCTCCGCACGACTCTGGTGAGACGACCTCCACACGACTCTGTTGAGACGATCCTCACTTAACTTTGGTGAGACGATCTCCACCTACTCCAACAGAGATATTGAGGACGAGCTTCTGCACTTTTATCCCCCTCATTGGGATCGACAGCTTTGGCAGAACATCTTCCCTCACCCACTCAAAGCCAAGCACAATCAGGACAGCAATTGGTGACCCAGTGCTACGACTACGACACACGCGAGGAGAAGCCTTCGCACTCCTAACACCGCCAAGTCTTGCCCTCCCAAAAGCAGAAGTAGGGGGAAAAATAGTAAGTGGTAGAGGCTTGCCTGCCCTAGGGGTGACAAAAGGCCTTGCTTGCTGATGAGGGAGAGAAGTGCCCTCACCAGTCCGACGAGACTGCCTCCTCTTTTTAGAAGAGGAAGACTCATCATTAGACACTTCATGGTGGACACATCGTGCATAACGCATTGCTCCGCTAACTCTCCTAAATCATTTCCCCCATACCCAAAGCAGAATCAGACAAAGGGGATTCAGACATTTTCAAAGAAGGATGTTGAGAACAGAATAAGTTTTGAGGCGAGAAGGGATAGAGGAAGAAGACGAGTTTTAGAGGAAGGAGAAATGGTGGTGAGGGACACATATGCACAAGTACAGTGAGTGTGCTTCACGCACTTGGGGAAATAACAAAGCATCACGCTTGCTTTCAAGGCTCACGTCCAACAGTCAGATTTTGGCAGATGTGCCCAACCTCGACGCTTCATTGGCTTGACACATTTGACTTCATCAATACAGTCTGCATTAACGAGCTTGACATAGCTCCAAAATTACTTTTTACAAAGTTATCAATACTGACATTGGACATCACTTGTCCACCCTCGGGGGCTCCCCAAGATACATTCTATTTATCAAGAACATTTGGTAACCTCGACACCAGACATTCATCATCAACGCTGACTCAACCTCTTTCGTCCATAAATTGGCTCAGAGGTTGGGGGGCTTATGTACGATACAAATTGATAAAATTACACGTGGACATTACTGGTGGGATCACTATACACGTCTATCCTTCATGTCTGTCCTGCTATAGTAACCATGTATATTTCCGTCTTAAGTATCAAACCAGTCACGACGAGTACAACTTGTCCGCCCTCCGAGTCAGTCTTGCTACAGGAATGTGGACGTCCATCTACTTAGCTTTCAGAAGCTCTTGGACTGCAACAACTTATCTATATTCGAGATAATACAACTACCTTATCTCCTAATATCACTCTAGTTATCTACAAGCTGTTATTTATCTACAAATAACAACATATTTACAAGGTACATATTATTTCTAATTTAAATATAACTACATGCTATTATCTGTTATCTTATCAATAGATTAACTAATAAACAAAGATCCAAGGCCCATACTCCACGATATAAATACAGATTCTCTCTAAACCATTACTAAGGTGACATTTTACCACTGATCACTTAGTTCATACTCATCTCATACTTATCCAAGGCACCCTCGGAAATTCTCCATACTTATATACTTGATTATTCTTCAATAATTGATGTATTTACTTGAGCGTCGGAGTGTCTTTCTTTTGTTTTGCGGGTCCCTCTTTTGAACAAAGACGATTACTCACTCGACGTGCAAAATTTGAAATCCACTCATCATCACACGTGAATTTCCAAATTTTGATAAGAAGAGTCTTTAAAAAAAGTTAGGTTTTATCTTCATAAATTAAAATTTTTAAAAATAATTTCTATCATTATTTAGTAATGATGGAATATGTATCTAGATCCAAATATTTTACATTAGCTAACCACTCTAAAATATACAGTATGTGATATGATATAGTAAATTAATGAAATAATAAAACATTTTCAAAACTTTTAAAATTTATAAGAATTAAAATTTATAAGAAACCAAAAAATTAAAATACGATAACTTATATCATCTAATCAACATATTAAACCTAATTTTTTGATATAAAAAATTAATGAAAGAAATCAATATTGATACAAGATACGGTGGCCTTCAATATCGTGGGGTACTAGTATATTTATTTATCTAACAAACCGACAGTGGCGGCGAATGTGGGCAGGGTGTATCCCGATTCTAGCATAATATTTTCGTGGATATTATTATTTTATCATTTTTGGTGTTAACTTTTTGGATTGTACATGGAGGAGCATCCTTCGCAAAATCAAATGAACCTTCCAATGCTATATATTTCTTAAAGTTTGTACCACAAGATCAAAAGTGGATTCGATGAAGATGCCTTACGAAAATGGGACGGTGGGCGTTCTGGCAGTGCTTGCTGCTATACATCATGCACCAACTAACTGTAAATTGCAGCATAAATGACACGTAGTTTGAGCTTTTCAGTGGTAGGATAAAAATTTCATTTTTCACAATGTGAATACATATATAGGTAGAGTTTCACCAATAATAATAATAATAATAATAATAATAATGATGCATCAACTCTAATTGAAGATACCTTTGTGTTAACTTTGTTTTCTTCTGTTCTCTTTAGTGCAAATTAAAGCTGATTCCTCTGGTCCCAGGACAAACTCTCAAACTCGATAATTCTAATTATTAATTAGCAAGTGAAGTATATCACATACATACAATTAAAGGGTCAAGTAAAGTGTACATAAGTTATTCATATCATTCAAAAATTGAGTTTAAACTTCTCCTCATATGTATTAAATCGTTGTTTGTCCATCACATATGTCTTGTTTCCTATTTAAAATTAGAGGGTGTCTAAGAGTAACTTTCATTAAAGCTTATCTCTCGAAGCCGAACTAATTAAAAATGCAATTAATTTAGTAAGTTAAAGATTTAGACATGAAATTTTAATTCAAGTTTTCACAAGTTTCATCAATAATTTTTTCATTTTCTTAAAATGTGGTGATCCAACTCATTCTATTTGCATGATCATTCGATATTCCTAGGCTCTTTTTCAGAAATTTAAGAACAAACGCTATTTCAAGGCTCTTAACAATGAAAAGAGGAAGGGAGAAATAATGGTCACAATTATAAGTAGATCCCGTGAGGTCGTGAGGATAAGAATTGGAAAACGCAACTCGCAAGTGGATTATATATGATGACTCAAAAGTTTCAAAAGTATATAATGAAAAATTAAATTAAGGAGATCTAACATAATTGATAGATGACCAAAATTTTTAAACATATTGATAGAAGTTTGATTTTCTAATTGTGCATATAAATAAGATTTTGTTAAAAGGGGTAAAATCTATTTTCATAATTTAGAATTAGTCTCAACTAGAATATTTGCTTCTAAAAAAATGACAAATTGCTCTCTTTGATTGGGGTAGAAATAAGACATAGCAAGGGATGAGTCCTACAATGAGGTTGTTCAAGCTGCGTTTGTTCAAATATAATAATAATTAGCAACCATTTTACGTGTCACTTCTACCGACTTGAACCGAATACATGTGGACCACATTTGATGTCACTACTACAAACAATATTTTCTACGTTGGTTATTTGACCCTTTCTACGTCAATTCAAGAACCGTGTTTATAGCCAGTGTCGTGGAAAGTCAACACTTTCCACGACGGTTCTACGACCGTCTTAGAATGTTCGATTTCGAAGACGGTTTTCCAAACAGTCTACATTCGAAGACGGTTTTTTGCAGAGACCGTCTTAGAATGTAGACTTCTAAGGCGATTTTGTAAATAACCGTCTTAGAATGTCTTTTAATAATAAAAAAATAATTTTAAAGACTGTTTTTCAAAAAAAAAAAAAAGCGTTTTCGAATGTAGACTTTCTAAGACGATTTTCTAGAGAACCGTCTTAGAATGTCTTTTAAAAAAAAAATTGGTAATTCTAGAGCACACCTTATGTATTAGGCTATTAGCTTTTAATGTAAAACTATAGAATAGAACATACATGTACGTCACTATTCTCATGTAGGAATGTGTCATAAAATTAAAAACATTATATCATTGTTGTTATATAGCTCATTTTTAGGTGATCAACAATATTAATGTCGATAAAAACATGTAGGAATGTGTTAACTGGCTGATAAAACAATTAAATATTTTCTATTTATAAATATAAAAAAAAGATCTTACCTCTCTCAAGTAGCATTCAAAAGCATGTGTCAACAGTTCTTACACGTCCTCAAATGCTAACATCAATTCATTAATTTTATCAATTTATATTGCAATTATATATAATACGTATGTAGGGAGTTAAAGGATGAGAAGTATTATTATTATTATTTTTATTCTATATTGAGCATACCATAGAAGCTGCCGGCTAGAATTTCTGCACATAACTTGGCAAAGGTTGCTAGAAGATGCTCAGGAGCCATTTGTTTTAGTAAAGAAACATAATTGTGAATTCTTTTAGACCTTGACTTCTCATTAGTAGCCCTACAAAGAACAATGCAGACTTGAACAACAAAAAATATGTACTGCTGAATTTTCAGGAGCCATTATTTTTACTTTCAATAAATTAATTTGATTATATAGTAGATCATTGTACACTGAAAAAATAAAAGAAGAAAATGTATAACATCAAAAAATATATACTATTAAATGGAACCAACAATCCAGAGTCAGAAACTAGTGGTCAAGTCCCTAAGATACATGTGGTTTGTTACACATATCCCTACAAAATAGGAAATAGAACCACCCTTCCACTAACATTAAAACTCTATAACGTAGATTCACATGAATACATTGGATCAGTGGTTCCATACCCTGCCTTTTTTATTTTCCCTTTAAAGCACCTTCCATGCATTAGTTTAGCTTAACTATATAATTGACACCCCTCTTACTAGCTTTAGGCATAGATACACTTTACAAATATCTCATCTTATTCTCACTTCATGTCATGATTTATGTTAAAAAATGTCTTGCTCAAAGCTTTATGAACAAAAAACAAAAAAAAATAATAATGAGATATTGTACAAGTATTAGTGAAAAGGAAAAATAAAATTAGAACACATCTCCTTAAACCAAACTGACCCAAAAATTATCCTAGTAGCAGTTTACTTATTATAAAAGTAAATACCTGTGAATAATAAAGATGGACCTCTAAAATCACTTGGTAATATAAGTTCAGACTTATATATCATTTCATAAATTAATTAATTATCTGAAATCTTAAATTAATTATTACTGAAACACATTTAATATTGCATCTCTAACAAGAATAATTAGGTGGATATTGGAATGATGGAAACCTTTGTTACTCAAAGTCTCAAACCAGAATACTTCCAATAATGCGTCAAACATGAATTTTTATATCAATATCATCATGCAAGAAATGGCACAATCACTGACTCACACACATTCAACTATTCTTATTGCAATGTTATTCTTTTCCCAAAAGTTGTTTCTTTCTCTTTTCCTTTCCTTTCTTTCTTCTAGATTCCAGACCTGTTTAAAAAGTCTTAACTGGTAACATATATGGAATTCTTCAATTATCTTCCAAATGGTTATCTGCATGTTTCCTAAAAATATGTCAAATCTCTTCTATATATTTTAGAACTACTTATGATTCAAGCTAAGTATCAAATAACTTCTTATTAGTGTTCACCACTCATTACTCATAATAATAGGGATACAAAGTAACTCTGTATTTTTACACTTACCTTCCACTAGGATTTACCTGAACATGACCAAAGAATGTGATGAGCTACAAATGTCATGCCTCACAACTTCCTAGGGGCTAAACTTATGTTTAGTTTTCATTTGGTTTTACACATCAGTATCCCATGATATTAGTTATTGTAACATTATAGATTTAAAATAAGCGAGACAAATCAAACCTCAAGCCAATCCTATGCTACATCCTCCTGACCTTCCCTGGTGGTTCTCTGCTTAAATAGCTTGTATCTATACCTCAAACCATAGCCCCAGTTACTACATATGTTACTTTCATTAATCTGAATGAAAAGCCATCAAAAATCATACAACACTAATTAATTAATGTATACTAACACTCACGGCAGTTTTTGAAAATTTTTTGGCCCAGGACGAAGTAAAAAAAATGGGTCCCTAACACACAAATTTTTTGAAATAAAAATAATATTAAAACTAAGAGATGGAAAAAATGGGCCCTTAACACACAAAATTTTTGAAATATAAATAATATTAAAACTAAGGGATGGAAAAAATGGGCCTCTAACACACAAAAAATGGCCGGCCCCTAATACATAAATTTTTTGAAATACAAATAATATTAAAACTAAGGGATGGAAAAAATGGGCCTCTAATAAATTTTTGAAATACAAATAATATTAAAACTAAGAGATGAAAAAAATAAGCCCCTAACACATAAAATGGACCCTTAACACAGATTTTGTTTTTATTTTATTTTTTAAAAAAAATAAATTTTACTTAAACTATCCGTGCAAAAAATTTTGGGCCCTGGGCGGGCGCCCTGTTTGCCCTGCCCCATGGCCGGCCCTGCTAACACCAATAGTTTTAAAAGCAACTTTGAAAAAAAATACAAATTGTTAAGTATGATAGTCTTCAAAGGTAACTTTGTCCTTCTTCACTTAAACACAAAAGCTAATGCTCATTTGGAATCATATATATGCAAATGCTGGGAGGAAAAAGAAGGCTGGTGACATTTCTCTGCCATATCAGAACAAAACAATCCACATATGGGCTCTAGAACCTAAGAACATAACAGAACAATATATTTAGTACCCTATTATACATTAGATGATACCCAATAAACAAAAAACAAAGTAAATGTATAAAGTACCAACATTGAATTCCAGGACACAAATAGACAAATCAGGATTTTATGACTACATAGGCAGCTTGGAGTGCAAAAAACACACACCTATCACAAAAGGTTGTTTATACATGTTAGTTGCTGAAGTGGTTGGTTGCTCTGTGCCAGCCTTTCTTTGCTCTAAGCCACCAACATGAAATCCAGAAAAATGAACTGTAGATATAGACTCCATTAAGTTAAGAGCTGATTTAGTACCCATAGGCAAAGACCTAAATAAATAAGAGTTAAAATCACAAATAGAGAAATCAATAACAAATAAATAAAGTACCTCTAGAGTAAACGAGTCCTTTGTATAATGTCATGATCATAGCAATAGATCTATGCTTTTCCATGCACTATAGCAACCCAATGTAGATTATAGGTAAGGGTCTTGCTAACTAGTGCCCTTAAGGAGTTCAAAATAGAAAGTTTTTATTGGAATTCACATTGTAAATGTATTCTATCTAGAGACTAGAACTGGAGTGATAAAGGATTTGACTTTGAAGTTTCAAAATTAATATTTGTACTTTATAAGCATTGAGTTGAGCAGAGTGAATATTCTCAGACTTGCTATACATAAAAGATAAGTTTGACACAACAAATAGAGATGAAAATAAAATTACTCTAAGTGAATGTGTACGTATCCACCACAAGTTGTTAACTGTATATTTGCAACATATGCCACTGTCACGGTGTATTGGTAGCCTTAGGCATGACAATAAAATAAAATCAAACTCATGGGTATCTATCAAAAGAAAGCTTTCTCAACTAACAAACTAATTTTGCAATAAAATTCATATAAGAACCATACTACTTGTTAGCTTGTAACGGAGGAGGATGAGAAGTTCAAGCTTAGCCAGCTCGATCACTGCCTGGACAAGAGTGGACTCCATTTCCAAAAGGTGGCACCTACACCATCACATAAACTAAGTCAACCCCATACCCTTTGCCTTTAATAACACCTCTTCGTTCATATATATATATATATTGTCTGCTTACAGAAATAGGTTTACACAAGTTTGGATGCAGCAAACTTATGTTTCTGTATTTACTGCATATTTGTCTATCCTAGTAGCCATATAAATTTCCAAAATAGTTTTAAGGCAGAAGCAGGGCCATTGGACATGGTATTGGATTTTTTGATACATGAAGCAGGGCTAGGAGAATTTGAAGTATGCAATGTAGCTTCATCAGTGGAAACTCCTCCAACTATATCATCAGGCTTATTGGAGTGATCTCATGACATG